>JAQIYA010000671.1:0-17883 GCA_034699355.1 Microtritia minima
AATTAAAATAGAAATAAACACTCAATAATAATCAACAGTTTATGTGTTGTTTATCGCAGAGTTGTTGTCTTCACACACACAAACACAAAGTAAACTTTGTTTTGAAAGTACCAAAACCTGCAGATGCGCTCTCAATCTCAAGGTTTCAGTTGAGTGAACCCCTAATGCACCCAAAAATATGCGCCCCTCTTATCCATAAGAATACTGAAACCTTGAGATAAACTGCGAGTTTTGGTCCACTTTTAAAATTAAGGTGAGATTTTTTTTACACCATTTCGTAGTAAACTTTTTTGAAGCGCACGCTTCCGGATATTAGTATAGTTTTTACTATTGTTTATAATGTTTTTATTTTAGTTTTAATATCAAACTTTGATGCCAATGATAGTGAAAATAATATTTATCGCGTTTGACTGTGAGAGTAACAAATTTATCAAATTATGTTTTATTGAATTTGTTTAGATCTTTATTGCATTTAATATTAATTCAAATTGTATTTTACAAAAATTTTTAATTTTCAAAACTGTGTTAATAGAATACGTGTCGCAATCATTTATTTCTTTAAGTCACCAAAAGTGAACAAAGTTAGGAACAAAAAGTCGAAAAAGTCACACGAGAGACGACTGGTGTATAAATGCATTAAATATCTGTAAGTTTTAATTATAGTAACTTTTAAAAATTATATAATATATTATTAAAAATTATATATTATTAAAAACTTAAATTATTTATGATTAAAAAATTCAAATAAAATTTTTAATATTAATTTTAACTATTTATTACTCAAAAGTATTTTTATAAAAAAGTAAAACTACTTTAATAAACAAAACTTGTATACAAAACTTAGTATAAAAGTTATAAATTATAACTTTTAATTTATAAGATTCTTATCAATCATTTGAAATGATTTACAAGAAAAATAAAAACCAAAATATTTGATTAATAAAAATTAAAGTCATTGAAAAATTTGTGTTAATAATTCATATATTACTGAAATTATTTATATTTTAAAAATCAATTTTTAGTATTAGAATATAATAATAGACTTTGATAAGAGTTGGATTTTAAAAATGAAAATTAGATTAAAATTATTTAAAACCATTTATTTTTGAAAATTAAATCCAGAAATTTACAGAAAATTATTCTTATCTGCAGATTTAACTGATTATATAAGTTATACAAGAAATTTTATGCTATTATAATTATAATATGAATAATTATTATATAAGAAAATTATTTGTTTCGCTTAATTAAACATAATTATATCATGAATTTAAAATAATTTTCATGCAAATTATACACCAAAATAAGATTAATAAAGATTAGAAGTATTGAATTTTTTCTTAATGGAGTCGAACTATAAATGAATTATTTATGTATTTTGCAAATTAGTTGTGCAATCGAATCGTTATCCATATTATGAAAGTATACAGTTTTGCAGATTTGGTTCAATTTATTTGAGACAAACTCAGCGCAATAATCAGCCAATTGTTCGCAATTGTATTTGAGTGATGCCATAAATGTTTGACAAACGTTTTCAATACTGATATTAGTTTTGATGATTTCAATGCACTCATTCTTGAGCTCCTCTTCGGAATAACTAATTGCTAAATCGAGTAAATCTAAGACTTCTTCGGTTTTAATGTCAACTTTATAGGTGTAAAGATATTGAAGGAATGAATAGAAGACTGGATAAGAGTATTGTGTGATAGGAATCGTATAATTACTACTTTCGAGACAATAATTAGCGAACAAATCATAAAAATATTTGCACACACTTTTCAGATACAATTTCTGCGCAAAAATTAATTTCCCATCGATTATGAATTTAATATCACTCATCTCTTCGACATCAAACGAATCACAAAATCTTTGATGCAATACTGGCGTCGATTCGCCGCTGATTTTCAATGATTTTAAACTTCCATTTAATATTGATGTCGATTCAGTTATAAAAGTCAATGATTTTAAAGTAATCGTAATCTTTAAACAATCATTAAACGCTTCATTTATATTGTTTTGCATCACTTCTGTGGGAACAGTCCAACCCTTTACACCCCAAACCATACATTTATTATCGACAGTTAATGCCAGTGAAATTTGATGTCTATATGATGCGAATATATCTGCTATTTTGGTGTGAAATGCAATCTTCACAGGCGTAGAAGTGTTAACTGTATTTCCGTTTCCAATCTGTCCCTCACTGCTCTTACCGACCCCATACACATCTCCACTCGACGACAACAACAATGTGAAACCAGAACCGGCGCAAACTTTTATGATCTTTTCGCTTAACTCCACTTTAATGGGAATGTAAGGATTTTTTCTGTTCCCTATCCCTAACTGTCCGAAATAATTACTACCCCAACCATAAGCCACTCCACTCTCGGTCACAGCCATCGAATTAAAATATCCGCACGCGATTGAAGTGATTTTCACACCACTCAAAGCCATCACTTTTATGGGTATCATTTGAATTCTAACATTATTCCCGTTCCCTACACTTCCCAATTCATTCCAACCCCAGCCGTACACGTCTCCCGATTCGCTTAACGCCAGACAGTGATATCGACCGCAGCAGATGTCGATTATTTTCACGTCTTTCAACGCATTGATTAAATTCGGTTCATAGAAGTCATCAACGTTTCCGTTTCCGAGACATCCGTATCCATTCTGACCCCACGAATAGCTTTCACCAGATTTACTGAGCGCTAACACATAATTACTATTCATACCAGTATTTGTACATTCGTCAAAATTATTTGATTGAATTAGTTTGATATCCTTTCCGCATAACTCCCTAACAATAGTCGGCTCTTTAACCGCATTCTCGTGATCCAAACCCAAAGCTCCGTTTCTATTCTCTCCAAACGCGTAGACCTCGTCATCGCTGGTGACATAAATCACTTCATTACCACTACTGCCGAACACATACAGCAGTGAAACGCCATTACTCTCTAACTTCGGTTTAATTGGACTCAAAATAATCCACTCCTTAACCGCCGATATATTCATTACTCGCTGTTTAACTAAAATAAATTATAACTAAAAAAAACTAATAACAATTAAAATAGAGATAAACACTTAATTATCAACTATTTATGTGTTGTTTATCGCAGAGTTGTTGTCTCACACATACACAAACCCAAAGTAACTTTATATATATTGAAAGTACAAAACTTGCAGCTGTGCTCTCAATCTAAATGTTTCAGTGAACCCCTAAATGCACCCAAAAATATGCGCCCCTTTTATCCATAAGATTACTGAAAGCTTGAGATAATCTGCAAGTTTTGTCCACTTTTAAAATTAAGGTCAGCTTTGTTTACACCATTTCGAAGTTAACTTATTGAAGCGCACGCTTCCGGATATTAGTATAGTTTTTACTATTGTTTGTATTGTTTTTTAATATCAAACTTTGATATCTATGATAGTGATAATAATAATTATCGCGTTTGACTGTGAGAGCAGCAAATTTATCAAATTATGTTTCATTGAATTTGTTTAGATCTTTATTGCATTTAATATTAATTTAAATCGAATTTTACAAAAACTTTTAATTTTCAAAACTGTGTTAATAGAATATGTCTCGCCATCATTTGTTTCATTAAGTCACCAAAAGTGAACAAAGTTTAAAAAAAGTCTTAAGAGTCACACGAGAGACGACTGGTGTATAAATTCATTAAATATCTGTAAGTTTTAATTATAGTAACTTTAAAAAATTATATAATTATTATGGACTAAATTATTTATTATTAGAAAAATCAATTAAAATTTTAATTATTAATTTTAACTTTTTATTACTCAAAAGTATTTTTATAAAAAAGTAAAACTATTTTAATAAACAAAACTTGTAAACAAAACTTAGTATAAAAGCTATAAATTATATCTTTTAAGTTATAACAAGAAATTTCAAATGATTTACAAGAAAAATAGAAACCAAAATATATGATTAATAAAAATTAAAGGCATTGAAATTTTTGTGTTAATAATTCATACATTAAATGAAATTATTTATATTTTGAAAATTAATTGTTTCAGCGATTGTCCGACAATAAAATTGAATTGTTTTGTTTTTGCAGATGATATGGATTAAAATTTAGCATTTGATTATTTTGCAAATTATATTCTCTCGAAAACAATAGTATTAGAATATAATTTTAGACTTTAATAAGAGATAAATTTTAAAAATGAAAAATAGATTAAAATTATTTGAAACCATTTATTTTTGAAATATAAATCCAGAAATTTACAGTAAATTATGTTTATATGGAGATTTAACTGATTATATAAGTTATACAAGAAATTTTATGTCATTATAATTATAATATGAATTATAGATAAGATAATTATTTGTTTCGCTTAATTAAACAATTATAACATGAAATATAAAATAATTTTCATGCAAATTATAAACAAAATAAGATTAATAAAGATCAGAAGTATTGAATTCTTTCTTAATGCGGTCAAACTTTAAATGAATTATTTATGTATTTTGCAAATTAGTTGTGCCATCGATTCTTTATCCATACCATGAAAGTTTTCAGTTTTGCAGATTTGGTTCATATTATTTGAGGCAAACTCAGCGCAATAATCAGTCAATTCTTCGCATTGATGTTTAAGTGATGCCATAAATGTTTGACAAACGTTTTCAATATTGATATTAGTTTTAATGATTTCAATGCACTCTTTCTTGAGTTCTTCTTCGGAATAACTAATCGCTAAATCGAGTAAATCTAAGACTTCTTCGGATTTTATGTCCACTTTATAGGTGTAGAGATATTGAAGGAATGAATAGAAGACTGAATGAGTGCATTGAGTGATAGGAATCGTATAATTACTGCTTTCGAGACAATAATTAGCGAATAAATCATAAAAATATTTGCACACACTTTTCAAATACAATTTCTGCGCAAAAATATATTTCCCATCGATTTTGAACTTAATATCACTCATCTCTTCGACATTAAACGAATCGCAAAATTTTCGATGCAATACTGGCGTCGATTCACCGCTGATTTTCAATGCGTTTAAATTTTGAATCAATACTGGCGTCGATTCACCGCTGATATTCAATGCTTTTAAATTTTGATTCAAGAGTGGTATCGATTCAGTTGTAAAAATCAATGGTTTTAAAGTAATCGCAATCTTTAAACAATCATTAAACGCGTCATTCATATTGTTTTGAGTGACTTCTGTGGGAACAGTCCAGTCATTCACACCCCAAACCATACATTTATTATCGATAGTAATAGCCAGAGAAATATTATGCGAATTTGTTGCCAATATATCTACTATTTTGGTTTGAAATGCAATCTTAACAGGCGTTAAGGTGTTATCATTACTTCCATTTCCAATCTGTCCGTAACTGTTATCACCGAACGCATACACGTCTCCACTCGACGACAACAGCAGAGTGTGATACAAACCAGCGCACACTTTACTGATCTTTTCGCTTAACTCCAATTTAACGGGAATGTATCGATTTGTTGAGTCCCCTAACCCTAACTGTCCGTAACCATTGTTACCCCACACATATACGATCCTATTCTCGGTCACAGCCATCGAGTGTTCGCCACCGCAAGCGATAGAAACAATTTTCACACCAATTAAAGTCTTCACTTTCATTGGAAACGCTTGTGATTTATAATTATTACCGTTACCCACACTTCCTTTTTCATTCCAACCCCAGCCGTAAACAACTCCCGTATCGCTTAACGCCAGACTGTGATAACAACCGCAGCAGATGTCGATTACGTTCACGCCATTCAACGTATTAATCAAATTCGGTTCATAACAGTATTTAACAGCAATTTGGTTTCCGTAATAATTCTTACCCCACGAATAGAGTTGACCAGTTTTGGTCAGCGCTAACACATAATTATGTTTATAATTATTTGATTGAATTAATTTGATTTGTTTTCCGCATAATATCTCAACAATAGTCGGCTCTTTAACCGCTATCGAGTGATCCAAACCCAGAACTCCGTCACTATTCTGTCCGAAGGCGTAAACGATGTCATCATTGGTAACAAATATCACTTCATTACCACTTCTGCCGAACACATACAGCAGTGAAACGCCATTACTCTCTAACTTCGACTTAATTGGACTTAAAACAGGCCACTCTTTAATCGCCAACAAATCCATACTCGCTGTTGACTAAAATAAATTATAATTAAATACGATATCAAATAAGCAAATAAACACTTAAATCAATACTCAATTTAAACGTGTTTTTCTCCGAGTTGTCACAAACAGTAAACCATTGAATGACTCAATAGTTATGAATTCTCTCTACTATTAAAAAAACACAGTCACACGTATCACTGATTACACGTATACGTGATTAGGGACAGTACAATGTGCACTAAATGATAGTAAACTCTCAGAGCATTATTCTCTCTGACAACATATGTTTGCGCCGCGATTTCTTTATGAGCATGACTGAAGTCAAAGACACATTGTGTTAATGCACACAATAATGCTATCTGTTTAACTAAAATAATTTATAACAAAAACTGATGATAATTAAAATAGAAATAAACAATTAATTATCAACTATTTATGTGTTGTTTATCGCAGAGTTGTTGTCTTCACACACACACAAACACAAAGAAAAAATTATATTGAAAGTACCAAAACTTTCAGATGTGCTCTCAATCTCAAGTTTCAGTTGAGTGGACCCCTAAATGCATCCAAAAATATGCGCCCCTTTTATCAATAAGATTACTGAAACTGAGATAAACTAAAAGTTTTATCAAATTTTAAAATTAAGGTGAGCTTTGTTTACATCATTTCGCAGTTAATTTCTTGAAGCGCACACTTCCGGATATTAGACATTAGTGTTGTTTTTTTTTGTTTTACTAAACTTAACAAAAAAGATAATCAACCTTTGATATCGATGAGAGTAAAACAATAATTATTAATAATTATTGCATTTGACTATAAGATTATCAGTTTTTTCAAATTATGTTTTTATTGGATTTTTTTACTTTTTTGAATTTCATATTATTTAAATTTAATTTTACAAAAATTTAATAATTTTCAAAACTGTGTTAATAGAATACGTGTAGTCATCATTTATTTCTTTAAGTCACAAAAAGTGAACAAACTTAAGAACAAAAAGTCGTAAGAGTCACACGAGAGACGACTGGTGAGTAAATTCGTTAAATATTTATAAGTTTTAATTATATTAACATAAAAATTTATAAAATTATTAATAGCTTAATTGTTTAGCATTAATTTTTAACAATTTTCAAAATAAAAAATTATTCGAAAGCATTTATTTTTGAAATATAATTCTTAAAAATTACAGAAAATTAATCTTTTATGCGGATTTAACTGTTATTCAAGTTATTCAAGAATTTTTGCGTTATTATAATTATAATATGAATTATAGTTAAAATAATTATTTATTTCGTTTAATTAAACAATATTATTGAAACATGAAATGATTCGCATAAAGATTATAAACCAATTTATGATTAATAATGATTAAAAGAAATGAAATTTTTCTCAGTGATGGTCAAACTTGAAGTGAATTATTTAAATATTTTGCAAAATAGTTGTGCCATCGATTCTTTATCCATACTATGAAAGTATTCAGTTTTGCAGATTTGGTTCAATTTATTTGAGGCAAAGTCAGCGCAATAATCAGCTAATTCTTCGCAATTATGTTTGAGTGAAGCACTAAATACTTTACAAATGTTTTCAATACTTATATTAGTTTTAATGATTTCAATGCACTCATTCTTGAGCTCCTCTTCGGAATAACTAATCGCTAAATCGAGTAATTCTAAGACTTCTTCGGGTTTAATATCAACTTTATAGGTGTATAGATATTGAAGGATTGAATAGAAGACTGGATAAGAGTATTGAGTGATAGGAATCGTATAATTACTGCTTTCGAGACAATAATTAGCGAACAAATCATAAAAATATTTGCACACACTTTTCAAATACAATTTCTGCGCATAAATATATTTCCCATCGATTATGAACTTAATATCACTCATCTCTTCGACATCAAACGAATCGCAAAATCTTTGACGCAATACTGGCGTCGATTCGACGCTGATTTTCAATGCTTTTAAATTTTGATTCAATACTGGCGTCGATTCGTCACTGATTTTCAATGCTTTTAAATTTTGATTCAAGAGTGGTATCGATTCAGTTGTAAAAATCAATGGTTTTAAAGTAATCTTAATCTTTAAACAATAATTAAATGCATCATTCATATTGTTTTGTTTGACTTCTGTGGGAACAGTCCATTCATTCACACCCCAAACCATACATTGATTATCGACAGTAATAGCCATCGAAATATAATGCGAATTTGTTGCTAAAATATCTGCTATTTTGGTTTGAAATGCAATCTTAACAGGCGTTGAGATGTTATTCTGACTTCCATTTCCAATCTGTCCCTCACTGTTACGACCGAACGCATATACCTCTCCATTCATCGACAACAGCAAGGTGTGATACAAACCGCCGCACACTTTAGTGATCTTTTCGCTTAACTCCAATTTAATGGGAATGTACTGATTTGTTGCGTTCCCTAACCCTAACTGTTCGTAACCATTATAGCCCCACACATATACGATTCCACTCTCGGTCACAGCCATCGAATGATCGCCACCGCAAGCGATAGAAACAATTTTGACACCAATTAAAGTCTTCACTTTCATTGGAAACGCTTGCGATTTATAATTATTACCGTTACCCACACTTCCTTTTTCATTCCAACCCCAGCCGTAAACAACTCCCGTATCGCTTAACGCCAGACTGTGATAACAACCGCAGCAGATGTCGATTACGTTCACGCCATTCAACGTATTAATCAAATTCGGTTCATAACAGTATTTAACAGCAATTTGGTTTCCGTAATAATTCTTACCCCACGAATAGAGTTGACCAGTTTTGGTCAGCGCTAACACATAATTATGTTTATAATTATTTGATTGAATTAATTTGATTTGTTTTCCGCATAATATCTCAACAATAGTCGGCTCTTTAACCGCTATCGAGTGATCCAAACCCAGAACTCCGTCACTATTCTGTCCGAAGGCGTAAACGATGTCATCATTGGTAACAAATATCACTTCATTACCACTTCTGCCGAACACATACAGCAGTGAAACGCCATTACTCTCTAACTTCGACTTAATTGGACTTAAAACAGGCCACTCTTTAATCGCCAACAAATCCATACTCGCTGTTGACTAAAATAAATTATAATTAAATACGATATCAAATAAGCAAATAAACACTTAAATCAATACTCAATTTAAACGTGTTTTTCTCCGAGTTGTCACAAACAGTAAACCATTGAATGACTCAATAGTTATGAATTCTCTCTACTATTAAAAAAACACAGTCACACGTATCACTGATTACACGTATACGTGATTAGGGACAGTACAATGTGCACTAAATGATAGTAAACTCTCAGAGCATTATTCTCTCTGACAACATATGTTTGCGCCGCGATTTCTTTATGAGCATGACTGAAGTCAAAGACACATTGTGTTAATGCACACAATAATGCTATCTGTTTAACTAAAATAATTTATAACAAAAACTGATGATAATTAAAATAGAAATAAACAATTAATTATCAACTATTTATGTGTTGTTTATCGCAGAGTTGTTGTCTTCACACACACACAAACACAAAGAAAAAATTATATTGAAAGTACCAAAACTTTCAGATGTGCTCTCAATCTCAAGTTTCAGTTGAGTGGACCCCTAAATGCATCCAAAAATATGCGCCCCTTTTATCAATAAGATTACTGAAACTGAGATAAACTAAAAGTTTTATCAAATTTTAAAATTAAGGTGAGCTTTGTTTACATCATTTCGCAGTTAATTTCTTGAAGCGCACACTTCCGGATATTAGACATTAGTGTTGTTTTTTTTTGTTTTACTAAACTTAACAAAAAAGATAATCAACCTTTGATATCGATGAGAGTAAAACAATAATTATTAATAATTATTGCATTTGACTATAAGATTATCAGTTTTTTCAAATTATGTTTTTATTGGATTTTTTTACTTTTTTGAATTTCATATTATTTAAATTTAATTTTACAAAAATTTAATAATTTTCAAAACTGTGTTAATAGAATACGTGTAGTCATCATTTATTTCTTTAAGTCACAAAAAGTGAACAAACTTAAGAACAAAAAGTCGTAAGAGTCACACGAGAGACGACTGGTGAGTAAATTCGTTAAATATTTATAAGTTTTAATTATATTAACATAAAAATTTATAAAATTATTAATAGCTTAATTGTTTAGCATTAATTTTTAACAATTTTCAAAATAAAAAATTATTCGAAAGCATTTATTTTTGAAATATAATTCTTAAAAATTACAGAAAATTAATCTTTTATGCGGATTTAACTGTTATTCAAGTTATTCAAGAATTTTTGCGTTATTATAATTATAATATGAATTATAGTTAAAATAATTATTTATTTCGTTTAATTAAACAATATTATTGAAACATGAAATGATTCGCATAAAGATTATAAACCAATTTATGATTAATAATGATTAAAAGAAATGAAATTTTTCTCAGTGATGGTCAAACTTGAAGTGAATTATTTAAATATTTTGCAAAATAGTTGTGCCATCGATTCTTTATCCATACTATGAAAGTATTCAGTTTTGCAGATTTGGTTCAATTTATTTGAGGCAAAGTCAGCGCAATAATCAGCTAATTCTTCGCAATTATGTTTGAGTGAAGCACTAAATACTTTACAAATGTTTTCAATACTTATATTAGTTTTAATGATTTCAATGCACTCATTCTTGAGCTCCTCTTCGGAATAACTAATCGCTAAATCGAGTAATTCTAAGACTTCTTCGGGTTTAATATCAACTTTATAGGTGTATAGATATTGAAGGATTGAATAGAAGACTGGATAAGAGTATTGAGTGATAGGAATCGTATAATTACTGCTTTCGAGACAATAATTAGCGAACAAATCATAAAAATATTTGCACACACTTTTCAAATACAATTTCTGCGCAAAAATACATTTCCCATCGATTATGAATTTAATATCACTCATCTCTTCGACATTAAACGAATCGCAAAATCTTCGATGCAATACTGGCATCGATTCGCCGCTGATATTCATTGCTTTTAAACTTTCATTCAATATTGATATCGATTCAGTTGTAAAAGACAATGGTTTTAAAGTAATCTTAATATTTAAAAAATCATTAAACGCTTCATTTATATTGTTTTGCATCACTTCTGTGGGCGTATTTCGAATATTTTCGAATTTGAATATTTTTTTATAATTAGTAAAACTACTTAATAAAAGATTGTCAAAAAGTTATTATATATTTTATGCCAAAGATATTCTCAAACAAACATCAAACAGTATGTATTTGAATAAAACGTATGATCAGATAAACAATAAATATTAAAAGTTACAAATCGATTGAAAATATTCCATTTATTTTGAAAACAAATCGTGAGATTTACAGAAAATTATGCTTATCTGCAGATTGAACTGATTCTATAAAGTAATCAATTATTTTCACTAAATTTTAATTGTAATAAAATGAATTTTAGAAAAAAAGTAATATTATTCACTGTAAAATAATTATAATTAGAAATTATTTCGGAATATTAAAAGATATAAATTGCAACATATTTCTAAATGATTTTCATGTGTTTCATATATTAGATGATTACACAAAATATGATTATTTAATTTTAATGGTATCATATTTTTTTATTTGAATTATTTATTTATTTTACGAATTAGTTGTTTAAGAGATTCTAAGTCTAAACGATCGAACGATTCAGTTTTACAGATTTGTTTCATTTTATTTGATGCAAAATGAGAGCAATAATCAGCCAATTGTTCGCAATTATGTTTCAGTGATGCCATAAATATTTGACACACATTTTCAATACTGATATTAGTTTCGATGATTTTATTGCATTAATTCTTGAGTTCGTACTCCAAATTACTATTCGCCAAATCGAGTAAATCCACGGTTTCTTCGGGATTGATGTCCACTCTATGGGTGTAAAGATATTTAATGAATGAATGGTAGACTGAATACGAGTATTGAGTGATTGGGATCTCATTTGAGGAGTTTTCGAGCCAATCGTTGGAAAACATGTCATCGAAGTGTTTACACACACTCTTTAAATACAATTTCTGTCCGTATATATGTTTGCCATCAATTATGAATTTAATATCACTGTATTCTTTAACGTTAAATGAATTCGCGAGTCTTTTATATAATGTTGGCGTCGATTCGTCAGTAAATGTCAACGGCTTTAAAGTGATATTCATATTCATATAATGATTAAACGCATTATTCATATTGTTTTGTGTGACTTCTGTGGCCGAAATCCAACCCTTTATACCCCAAACGAAGCATATGTTTTGACACTCAATGCAATAGAAATATAATGTAAATTTGATGTCAAAATATCAGATATTTTGGTGTTTAACGCAATCTTAACCGGCGTTGACTTATTATCATTACTTCCGTCTCCGATCTGTCCCTCACTGTTACGACCGAAAGCATAGACATCTTCTGTCGACGACAACAACAATGTATGATATGAAGCGCCGCAAACTTTCGTGATAACCGTCTCTTCGCTTAACTCCACTTTAACGGGAATGTATTGATTGTTTGTGTTTCCGATCCCTAACTGACCCCAACCGTTATGTCCCCACACATAAACCACTCCACTCTCCGTCATAGCCATAGAATGATAACCTCCGCAAGAGATTGAACTGATTTTCACGCCATTCAATGCCGTTATCTTAATGGGAGTCATTTGGGGAGTGATGTTATCTCCATTACCCACACGTCCGTCTCCGTTATAACCCCAGCCGTAAACGACTCCCGAATTGGTTAACGCCAGACAATGAAAACTACAGCACATATCGATAACACGCTCATTAATCATAGCGAGGATTAGATTTGGCTCATAACAGTCATTAACGCCTCCATTTCCGAGATATCCGTCTTGATTCTCACCCCACGAATATAATTGACCACATTTTGCGAGCGCTAACACGTAATTATCTTCTCCATAACTGTTAGATTGAATTAATTTGATATCCTTTTGGCACAATATCTCGACAATAGTCGGCTCTTTAACCTCAATCTTGTGACCCAAACCCAGACATCCCATTCTATTCTCTCCGAACGCGTAAACGTTGTCATCATTGGTAACAAATATCACTTCTTCACCACTACTGCCGAACACATAAAGCATTTTAACGCCATTACTCTCTAACCTCGACTTAATTGGACTCAAAACATTCCACTCCTTAACCGCAGACATATCCATATTCGCTGTTAACTAAAATGAATTAAAATTAAATACAATATCATTAATCAAATCAACACTTAATACTCAATTGAAACGTGTTTTCCGTAGAGTTGTCTCAAACAGTAAACCATTAAATGAATCACTTGTTATGAATTCATCCTTCTATTGAAGAACATGTTATTTGTGAATATAGTCAACATTACATTTTTAATTAAATGTAAATCTAATGACAATTTAATTAATTAATATATGATTTAATAGTTTTATTTATCGATAGTAATAGCTGCGCACCGAATATATGCTAACATTTCAATTGAGTTCACACTCTGGTGCGATCTATTTCGAAGTTTATAAATACTAGTATTTAACAAATTCATTTTAGTAAACTTAACCTCGATTTTAAAAAAATATTTTGATATTTTACGAAAATTTATTCTTTTCTTTTGTGCAGAAAAATATTAATTTCACGCATTAATAATAAACATTAACACGTATGAATTTAATTTTAAAAAGAAATAAGTGTTATATTTATAATACAAACCAAAATTACATTTCTATTGTCGAACATCGTATAGCGTTTCAAATCTAATGTAAAATTTAATTTCCTGTATATAATCGAGATTAATAATTACTAAACTAAAAGGATATAATATAATCCGTGATCAGCTTTCGTTTGAGGATTAGATATAAGCTGACACTCATTTTCCCTAATATTACAACATTTTCATAATTCCTAATTGTATTCGATTAGATAATAACAAAGCTTTGAATAATATTGAACTGCAAACTAATCCGAGCCCGGAATACCTCGACTCAAACACTATTCATAGTCTATATTCTATAGACTAGGCATGAGAACATTAAGTCCTGATGTAAAGTTAAGGTCTGCTTTGAATCACTATATAATTAGAGTTTTAGTAGCAATATTTTAAAAGTAGACAGTCTATACTTACTTTAAATTTGAATTAGTAAAAACTTACTAAAAACTTAAAATGCGTGTACATATAATTATACTGTTAATTGCCATAAGTCTGACACTAACGGCTTCTGAGGAAATCAAAATCGTGTGCAGTAATGCTGAGACCAAACTTGAAGAGCACGCCATCGCAACCATATTCTCTCTGCTCG
Source organism: Microtritia minima (assembly GCA_034699355.1). Classification (NCBI taxonomy): domain Eukaryota; kingdom Metazoa; phylum Arthropoda; class Arachnida; order Sarcoptiformes; family Euphthiracaridae; genus Microtritia; species Microtritia minima. The sequence continues at coordinate 14,446 of JAQIYA010000671.1, forward strand.
AGACTGAAAGCAATTACAATAGTTTGGGACGAAAACTGATCGCAGAAATGAACGCCAAATTCGGCAAATCGTGGGCCGCTTTTATTGGTTCAAACACAACCAATTCGGTGGCTGTGGTCGAACAGGACTCGAGCACTGAGATTACGGTCAACTATAAAGGACTTACCATTACTCTGATTCGAGCCTCTATCGCGACGAACTCGACTCAAACTAATTCGACTGACTATGTAAGTAAAATTGATATCTTTTGAGAATTCTAAGCTAATTAGAAATAATTATACTAATTATTAAAATTAAAATAAATTGTTCAAATAGAGAGCTCGCATAATAAACCAGATTAGCAGAGCTCGCAGCTCGACGTACCAAATCATACACAGCACTAACATTGACGGCACTCCTCTCGCGAATAACATCTCGAGTATAGTGAAAATTTTCAACTCATTCACCGAAAACTTCGAGCGAAACGGCTGTTTGGCGTACACCGAACGGGACATCGAATACAGTCAGGGCCTGAACTGCTTCTGTAATATCGGGTATCAAATTGAGAATTACTTTTCGGCCAACTATAGAGTGACTGTGGGCGAGACCGCCAGCTATTTCACGTTTTACAAAAGCTATCCGGATTTCGGGTTCGAGTTCACGCTGGGACCGCTCTATTTTGAAATTTACAAGTGCTGACGATTTGTTAATAACTTAGTGTTTTGATAAATAAAACTTTCCAATGATTGATGTCTGTTGTTATCCGACTTGAATGACAAGACAAACCGTTTTCAATGTCACAGATAATTGTATTATCATTCAAAAGGTTTGCTTCAAAAATATTCTCTTATACATTGTAATATGTTTCGCTATATATCATGTCATTCCGCCATTAGGGTGACCAACCGTCCAGAATTATCCTGCACTGTACAGGATTTAAGTCTGCTGTCGAAAAATTATTAGTTGGAAACTACAGTTTTTAATTATTGTAAATATTTAAAAACGCTTGTGTAAAAAAATAATTTTATTTAAAATTCTTGAATAAAATATTAAAATGTTATACAAAAATTATTACACAATTTATTGAAATTTCAACAAATAATTATTTAGACTAAAGAGTTTAACTATTTATATAATTTTTGAACTGACTTTAAACATTGATTAAGCATTGTTTCTATAAAGAAATATTGTTTCTAAAATAATTTTATAGTTTTACATAAAATTATTAAAAACAATTTTCAGTTAACAATTGTCTTTAAAAAGTGCTTATGGTTTAGAAATGTGTGTCTCGTTTTACGAGTATTAAAATTTTTGAAGAAAATTATTTATATATTTTATAAATTAGTTGTTTAAGTGATTCTCCGTCCATATGTTTGTAGTCTTCAGTTTTACAGATTTGTTTCATTTTATTTGAGGCAAAATCAGAGCAATAATCAGCCAATTCTTCGCAATTATATTTTAGTGAAGCGCTGAATATTTGGCACACGTTTTCGATACTGATATTAGTTTTGATAATTTTCATGCACTCATTCTTGAGTTCTTCCTCCAAATAACTATTCGCCAAATCAAGTAAGTCAATAGCTTCTTCGGGATTGACGTCCACTTTATGGGTGTAAAGATATTTAATGAATGAATAGAAGACTGTATACGAGTATTGAGTGATTGGTATCTCGTTTGAGGAGCTTTCGAGCCATTCGTTGGAAAACATGTCATCGAAGTGTTTGCAAACACTCTTCAAATACATTTTCTGCGCATATATTTTTTTGTCTTCTATTATGAATTTAATATCACTGTATTTCTTGACGTTAAACGAATTCGCGAGTCTCTTATATAATGTTGGCGTCGATTCGTCAGTTAAAGCCAACGACTTTAAAGTGATATTCATATTCATATACGAATTAAGCGCCTCATTAATATTATTGTGCATCACTTCTGTGGGCGAAGTCCAACCCTTTACACCCCAAACGAAACATCTGTTATCGACAGTCAATGCCAGCGATATATTATGCGAATTTGATGCCAATATATCCGCTATTTTACTCTGAAATGCAATTCTAACCGGTTTTGACTCGTATTTCCAGAACTTCGCGATTCCGTTACCGATTTGTCCCAAACCGTTATAACCGCAGGCGTAGACATCGCCGGTCGACGACAGCAGTAAAGTGTGATTCAAACCGACGCATACTTTAGTGATCTTTTCGCTTAAATGCACTTTAATGGGAATGTTTTGATGTTTGATGTTTCCGATGCCTAACTGTCCGAAGCCATTGTCACCCCAACCGAAAACCACTCCACTCTCGGTTACCGCCATTAAGTGAGCGCTACCGCACGCGATTGAAGTGATTCTCACATCGCTTAACACTTTAATGGGAATCATTTGCCGGCAATACTTGTTTCCGTTTCCCACACGTCTCTCTTCGCTATAACCCCAGCCGTAAACGTCTCCCGATTCGGTTAACGCCAGACTGTGATGACAACCGCATGAGATGTCGATTACGTTCACGTCTTTTAAGGCATTAATTAAATTCGGTTCATAACAGTCCTTAACGTTTCCGTTTCCGAGAGTTCCGTATTGATTCTCACCCCACGAATAGACTTCACCCGATTTGGTGAGCGCTAACACGTAATTGCATTCGTCATAATTATTGGATTGAATTAATTTGATTTTCTTTGCGCACAATATCTCGACTATAGTCGGCTCTTTAACCGCATTCGTGTGACCCAACCCTAACACTCCGTTTTTATTTTCTCCGAATACGTAAACGTTATCATCATTGGTCGCATAAATCACTTCTTTACCACTACTGCCGAACACATACAGCATTTTAATGCCATTACTCTCTAACCTCGACTTAATCGCACTCAAAATAGTCCACTCCTTAATCGACGACATATTCATACTCTCTGTTGATTAAAATAAATTATAATTAAATAAGTTATTAAATTATTATATCAAAACTTAATACACCAAATTTTCCGTAAATTCACTAAAATATAGCAACTCATACATAACGAGTGTGAAGTATTTAATAAAAAGATAATTTTCAAAATTATTTATTAGATTTACCTCAATATAAATTCCTTCGATAATTGTTAACAATAATGTAATAAAATTAAATCAAAAGAAAGTTTTTCGCAATGACGTGAATGACGTGATACACCGTTTTCAATGTCACAACTAATTGTATTGTCATTCAATAAGTTTACGTAAAATCAGTTATAATACGCTGTAAATTAAATTATCAAATAGTTTGTATTTTCCAAATGTTTCCGTTATGTCATTCCGTTACAGAATAATGCACGTCAGCATCACTTTGTTATCACAACAATCGTTAACTTGAACTACACAATGAATAGAATTATGTAGAATACATTATTTTTAATTCATAAACTTGTTAACTTCTTATTATTTTGCTCCCGTCCAAAGGACGGGTCGAAGTTTTACAGCTGTTACGGAGA
>JAQIYA010000672.1:0-17867 GCA_034699355.1 Microtritia minima
TTGCGCGTGCGCGAGTCCTCCTCCTCGTCGTCGTCATCCGAGTCCGAGTTGGTCGCGAGCGGCGGCGGCGGCGGCGGTTGCGTGGACGAGACCTGCTGCCGCGACTTGCCGTTCGCGCGCTTCTTCTTGTCGTTGGGCGCGGCCGCCAATTCGCTGAGTTGCGCGGCCAACACGTCCAGGTCTTCGGGGCGCTGCAGCTGCGCGGCCACGCGGAACAGACCGGAGTTGCGCTGCGGCTTCGGCTCGTCGCTGACCACCGGAATCGGAGGCAGAGGTTTGGTGGGCGGCGGCAGGTCGGGCACCACTATCACGCGATTGGGCGGCGCTTTACGCTGGTCTGCGGGGGCGTGAGTGGGCGTGAGTGACGTCAGACACGTGTGCACTGTTACTCACTGTTATGCGAGGGGCCGGCAGCGAGCGGGACGCCGGGGACGACGGCGGGCGAGGCGGAGGTCAGCGTCTTGTCGTTGCGCCGCAACGTGCTGTCCAGCTCGTTGGTCTCGTGCGCGGCCAGCTGCTGGTCGTCCTCGTCGTCGGAGAAGCGGAAGTCGGGCTCGCGCTTGTGTTTGCGCGTGCGGTCGATGTGTTCCTTGAGTTGGATCCTGACCTGGCGTTCGGTCGGCTGGTCGCGGATGAACGGGTGTTTGAGGAGCGCGTCCGTGTACGGCCGCTGCTGGTAGTCCTTGACCAGCACGGTCTCGATGAACGACTGGAACTTCTTGCACCACTTCTTCGACTTGAGGCGCGGCGGCGGATTGCGCGGGATCAGGAACAGCGCGCGCATCGGGTGCAGGTCGCAGAGGGCTGTGGGCGAGAGGGGGTGAGCCAGTGTGGACAGGGGGGTGGACAGTGACTCACGTGGCTGCGACTCGGCCATCTCGAGCGCGGTGATGCCGAGCGACCAGAGGTCGGAGCGGTTGTCGTACGTGGCGTCGGGGTTCTCGTCGCACGCGATCACTTCGGGCGCCATCCAGTACGGCGTCCCGATGAACGTGTTGCGCCGGCCGACCGTGCGGTCGAGCTGCGCCGACACGCCGAAGTCGACCAGCTTGACCTCGGCGTTGTCGGTCAGGAGCACGTTCTGGCCCTTGATGTCCCTGTGGATGATCTTGTTGGCGTGCAGGTGCGAGAGGCCGCGCAGGATCTCGCGACACACGTACGCGATCTGGTCCTCGCGCAACGCCTGGCCGCGCGTCGACTTGACCAGGTCGGTGACCGAGCCCGCGCCGCAGTACTCCATCACGAGCCAGAGCTTGTCGTCCTTGCCCGGCGGCGACTTGTGGACGAACGCGCCGAAGTAGGTGGCGATGTTGCGGTGGTGCGAGTACTTCTTCAGCACATTGATCTCCAGCTTGATCTCCTCCTCCTCGTCCTCCGTCACGTCCATGATCTTGATGGCGGCCAACTGCCCCGTGCGCGTGTGCCGCCCCTGTCCGCAACAACAACCCAGTCAACTCGGTCAAACCCGGTCAGCCCAACCCCGCCCACACTCACTTTGTACACCTGGCCGTACGTGCCATTGCCGACCACCTCGACCAGCTCGAAGATGCCGGCCGGGTCTTTGAGCGCGTTCAGGTCGATGTCGTCGAGCGAGCAATTGGTGGACGCGATGGTCGACGGCGTCGTCATCGCCATCACTGCTCACAACATAAAGCAGCGCTACTACGCATGCGCATACACGCGGTCATTGAGCTCTGACGTCACTTTATTCAACTCTACTCTACATTCAAATACAAGACATCACTCAGTGATGGACATTCGGCGCAGCGATTCCGTCGGCAACTGCGCCGCCGCGTCCTCGTCCACGATCCAGTACAGCTCGCCGTCGGTCGGCCGCACGAGGCCGGCCGGCAGAGGGCGTCCGTCGACGATGATCTGCTTGAGCACGTCCGCTTTGGCGGCGCCGGTCACGTAGAAGACCACCACTTTGGCGGCGTTGAGCACCGGCAACGTCATGGTCACGCGGTTGGGCGGCGGCTTCGGCGAGTCGCTCATGTACGCCACCCACTGCTTCTTCTCCTTCAGCAACGGGTGGTCCGGAAAGAGCGAGCACGTGTGGCCGTCCGGTCCCATCCCGAGGAAGAGCAGGTCGAAGCGCGGCAAATCGACCTGAAGTGAGATAAAGAGTTTGACAAACTTTGTTTGGAACCGACGTCACGCTTACGTCACACTTCCGCAGAAACATGTGACGCATTTTGGACAAGTAGTCGAAGGCGGCGTCGTTCGCGCGCAGCGACGGGTCGATCGTCACGAACTGGTTCAGACTGATGTCCAGGCCGGACAGCGCGCGCCGGTACGCGCCGAACGTGCTCTCGGGGTCGTCGAACGACACGAGCCGCTCGTCGCAGAAGCAGAACTTCCATTTGCGCCAATCGGTGCGGATGGCGGCGAACACCTCGGCCAGGATGGCCGGCAGCGACCCGCCCGACAGGCCGACCGCGAACTGCGGCCCCTCGTGCTCGTCCACCGCCTTCTGCACGAGTCGCGTGAGTTGGGCGCGAGCCTCGACGCTCGACTCGCACTTTATTATGTTCAGAGCAGTCATTCTGTTCGCCAGTCGTTGTGTTCGTTCGCCTCTAAGGTCTGCTTCACTGACACGAGAAGTTAGATTCACTGTTCGATAAGAGATGGCACTCATATCACTATAAACTCTGACTACAGATGGCGACAGATTTCGTGCACTCTTTCAATATAAAGCACTCTCTAATGACTAAACACTCGAATTCAGAGTTAAATAAATTCAGGAAATTAAAGGAATTAAAGTATTAATTCAGGAATTTTCAGGACTTATTGTAATAAACATTTTAAAATATTAAAATTATATTTTAATCTAAATTATTATACATTCCAACAATTTATTGTATTCTAAAATACTAAAATAATGGAACATTTATCACTTTAAACACCTTTAAATAGTGAAAAACATATTTAGACGAAACAAGTGCTGTAAACATGAATCGAAATTCTGCTATTATTCTGTAAATAAATTTTAGAGACAAATTTTATAGTTTGAACACAAATAAGTTTGTGTTTATAAAGAATAGTATAGTTTAACAATTAGCATATGAACACTAAATATAAAATATAGCGAAATAGTAATAAAAATATTTTTAGCGTTTAGTTTCAAAATTCAGGTTCACTTTAAACAATATTCAGATTTGAATGATTGTTAAAAACGTTCATATAATTGATATCTGTTTGTCATTTGTTTGTCATTTGCGACCCTTTGTAACGAATAATCATTTGTTCCTCACTTTCTAATGACAGTTCGAACTTTGTTCCCAACTTTTGCCAAACTTTGCGCACTTCAGGCCAACAACTGTTGACACGAGTTGTGACACGAGTTGTGACACGAGTCAGAGTCCACTCTGGAGTTGAATCGATCGACGCTCAGGTGTCGACCAATCGCTGACGACTGAGATGGCGCTGCGGTCGCGACGGTCGCCATATTAGTGGTCATTGTTGTGCGCTCACGACGAGCTCTATATATAAGCGATTGCGAGCGCGCGACGAGTCATGTATTGTTGCGTTCATTGTTGACCACAAGTGAGCACAACTCAACTCAATGTCAGTGATGTCAGCGATAGTGCAGAACAACGGCGTGAAGAGTGAGGACTGGAAGGCGCAGCTGAAGGCGCCGCCGAAGGACACGCGTCACCGCACGGCGGACGTGACCCAAACACGCGGCAACGACTTCGACGAGTTCTGCCTCAACCGCGAGCTCCTGATGGGCATCTTCGAGAAGGGCTGGGAGAAGCCCTCCCCCATCCAGGAGGCGGCCATTCCCGTGGCGCTGCTCGGCCGCGACGTGTTGGCGCGCGCCAAGAACGGCACCGGCAAGACCGGCGCCTACGCCATTCCCGTGCTGCAGCGCGTGGACACATCGGTGGCCGCCATTCAGGTGAGAGCATGTCAATGCGCGCGCAGTGGTCAGCGGTGTGACCGAGTGTGTTGTGCGCAGGCGCTGATCGTGGTGCCGACCAGAGAGCTGGCGCTGCAGACGTCGCAGACCTGCCTCGAGCTGGCCAAGTACTCGGCGGCGCGCGTGATGGTGACCACCGGGGGGACGAACCTGAAGGACGACATAATGCGCATCTACGACAACGTGCACGTGGTGGTGGCGACGCCGGGGCGCGTGCTGGACCTGATCGAGAAGAAGGTGGCGCGCGTGGACCGCTGTCGCGTGCTCGTGCTGGACGAGGCCGACAAACTGCTGTCGCAGGACTTCCGCGGCATGCTCGACCTGCTGATCGCGCACCTGCCGCCCGACCGCCAGATCCTGCTCTTCTCGGCCACGTTCCCGGTGACGGTGGAGCAGTTCCGCGCACGGCACCTGTCCGGCGCGCACGAGATCAACCTCATGGACGAACTGACGCTCGTCGGAGTGACGCAGTACTACGCGTTCGTGCAGGAGAAGCAGAAGGCAAGCGGCGTTGTCATTGGCAACGCGCTAGGTGCAAGTGACCACTGATGATGACCACTAATTGATCCCATTGCAGGTGCACTGTCTGAACACGCTGTTCTCGAAGCTGCAGATCAACCAGTCCATCATCTTCTGCAACTCGACGCAGCGCGTGGAGCTGTTGGCGAAGAAGATCGCCGAGTTGGGCTACTCGTGCTACTACATCCACGCGCGGATGCCGCAGCCGCACCGCAACCGCGTGTTCCACGACTTCCGGAACGGCATGTGCCGCAACCTGGTCTGCTCGGACCTGTTCACGCGCGGCATTGACATCCAGGCCGTGAACGTGGTGATCAACTTCGACTTCCCGAAGATGGCCGAGACGTACCTGCACCGCATCGGCCGCTCGGGCCGCTTCGGACACCTGGGCGTGGCGATCAACCTGATCACGTACGACGACCGCTTCCAACTGCACCGCATCGAGTCCGAGCTGAACACGACGATCGCGCCCATCCCGAAGGTCATCGACCCGAACCTGTACGTGAGCGACGCGCGCGCCGACGACTGACGCCCCCGCTCTCTGTCCCCCTCTGTGTCGCCCTCTGTATGAAAACGAATGTAAAAGTAAAGCAAAAATAAATATCACGTTTGCGTCACAACTGACGTCACCATTGCTCTGCTCTGACGTCACTCGCGATCGCCTGCGCTCTCGCTCTCAGTGATGGCCGACAGAGAGGACGCCATTCCCGTGCGCGTCGGCTACTACGACCTGGTCAGGACCATCGGCCGCGGTGAGTACGCCAACCCAGTCCGCCACTCCGCCACTCACGCCTCCCGCACCACAGGCAACTTCGCGATCGTGAAGCTGGCGCGACACGCGCTCACCAACTCCAAGGTCTGACAGCTGATCGCCAGCTCGGTTCGGGACCCCTCTCTAACCCCCCTCTCGCGCAGATCGCCATCAAAGTGATCGCGACGCGCGCGCTCGACGCCGAGCAGCGCCGCAAACTGCAGCGCGAGGTGGACATCATGAAGCGCGTGGGCGCCCACCGCCACATCGTGCGCCTCTACCAGGTCATGCAGTCCGAGCGGCACGTGATGCTGGTCACCGAGTTCTGCGCCGGCGGCGAGATCTTCGACCAGCTCGTAGCCAACGGCCGCATGCCGGAGACGGGCGCGCGCCACTACTTCCAGCAGATCGTGGCGGCGGTCGCGTTCCTGCACGAGCACGGCATCGTCCACCGCGACCTGAAGGCCGAGAACCTGCTCCTCTCCGCCGACCTCAAGGTGGTCAAGCTGGCCGACTTCGGCTTCTCCAACTACTACTCGCGCGACGCGCTCCTCTCCACGTGGTGCGGTGAGTACACGTGCGCACCTGCTCTCCTCGTCCATGCTCACTCTGGTCTCTCTCCGGTCAGGGTCGCCGCCGTACGCCGCGCCCGAGCTGTTCGAGGGCCGGCACTACAGCGGGCCGAAGGCGGACGTGTGGTCGCTGGGCGTCGTCCTCTACGTGCTGGTGTGCGGCGCGCTGCCGTTCGACGGCCACACGCTGCAGTCGCTGAAGGGGCGCGTGCTGGCCGGCAAGTTCCGCATCCCTTACTTCATGTCCTGCGACTGCGAGCACCTGATCCGCCACATGCTGGTCACCGACCCCGACCGGCGCTTCTCGCTCGCGCAGATCCGCGCGCACCGCTGGCTGCGCGTGGCGCCGCCCGCGGCCGACGCGCTCGACTCGGACTCGGGCGATTCGGACTCGGCCGCGGACTCGGCGCCGGCCATCGACATGTCGATCGTGGACTGGGTGTCGCGCGAGCTGTCGGTCGACACGTGCGAAGTGCTGGAGTCGGTGCGCACGCGCGCCTACGACCACAACTACGCGCTCTACCATCTGGTCAGCGACTCTAGTCACGCGACGCCGTCGTCGGCGCCGCCCTCGCCGCCGCTGCTGCCCCTCATTCCGTCGACCAATCAGCGCAAGTCGAGCATCACGACCGGCGTCGTCGAGCGCGACACGCCGTCGGCCGGCGCGCTCACGGCCGGCGCGTCGCCGCACCGCCGCCACACGTTCGGGCCGGACACGAACGCCTCCTGCTCGTCGTCGCAGACCGCGCTCGTGACGCCGCCGCTCCTCTTCCTGACGCCGCCCGCAGTGCCGCCGCTGGCCAGCCTGGCGCTCGCGCCGCCCAACTACCCGATCACGAACATGGACCTGCTCCGCCCGCCGCCCGTCCTGCTCATGGTCAACAACAACATGGGGCGGCGCGCCTCCGACGGCCAGGCCAACTACGCGCGCACGTGCGCGCCGGTCGAGTCGTCCGCGCAGAACGTCTCGTGCAGCGCGTCCGCGTTCAACTTTCCGCAGACCAGCTCTTCGACGCAGACGTCGCCGCCAATCAGTTATCACCGCCGCAAACGCCACTCACTCACCGACGCCAACGACCTGGTCTCCCGCTTCGGCCGCCGCTCCGGCCTGGCCAACATCATCAACTCTGCCAACAATGAAAGGCGAGTGACCTCGCCTGACCTCTCACCCCAATCACTGACCTCTGACCTCCGCTCTCTGTTCGCAGATCTCGCCGGCGCGCTTCCGACGGCTCGGCGGCCGTGACGGCCGCGGCCATGCAGTCGTCGGCGCAGGCGCGTCAGCACCAGATCTCGATCGCGTCGCTGCAGACCGAACTGCGCGCGCTGTGCGTGTCTTCGCCGCCGTCGCTGCAGACGTCGCCGATCCACGTGTCCACGCCGACCACGACCACCGCCCCCGCCGCGACCGCCGCCTCGCCGAGCGCGGTGCCCTCTTCGCCGCCGCCGTCGCTGCCGCTGATCAGCGAAGAGCTGTTGCAGTCGTCCGCGCACGCGCAGCACGGGAGCAGCACGTGTTCGCCCGTTCCGCTGCTGACGCCGCCGCACTCGTTCCGCTCGGTCGAAGGCCTGCCGTCGCCGCACGCGCCCGCCATCGCCGTCACGGACGAGCTGGGCACGCTCCAGTTCCCGATCCTGCCGCCGCCGGTCGACTTCCAGCACGTGACGTCGCAGCCGAACCTGGAGAGGGGCGCGGCGGCCGCGGCCGAGGAGGCGGCCTCGAGCGCGCGCCTGCACCGCTGGCGAAACGAAGAAAGTAAGTGAAGAGCGTGTCTCTGCACCGCGCGTGCAGTGCAGTGACGCACGCGCGCGCACGTGAGCCGTCCATCCGTTTCGACCGAAGACTGTGTTCTTTCGAGCTATACTTAAATACTTTTGTATTTCAATCGAATTTTTGTACTTTTGTTTCAATGATTGCCAAACAATAAACAAATTGTGATACGAATGACACACTCTGTCGGCCGACCGGACGGACGCCCACCACTCCCCCCTCCCTCTCATGGTTGTCTCATTCAAAGGTCGCCGCGACTCGTACATCACGTGTCGCACTCTGCGCCAGACATATCCGCCGAGCGCGCCCGTCGCGCCGCCGCCGCCCGCGTCGGTGGCCGCCGCGGCCGCGCACTACACCTCGCTGCAGTGCTTGCGCGGCGAGAGCGGCGGTCCGCAGTCGCCGCTGCAGACCACCGGCAGCGGAAGCATCGTTCTGGACGACTCGTCGGCCGCCAAACTGCTGCGGCGGCTGCAGGAGCGGCGCGCGATCGACGGCACGCACGAACACGTGCTCATTTGCGACGACATCCGCATTTCGCTCGAATGGAGTCGACAGTCGCTCGTGTTGCGGCGCGTGTCAGGTATGCTCGTCCATGCTCACCCCCCCCCCCTCTGCCCCCCACTGTCACGCGCTCTGTCTGTCTGTCTGTCAGGTGACCACTCGCACTACAAGGACGTGTGCCGACAACTGATCGCCGACCACATCATGTGACGCCTCACGTGACGCATTCCTCGACACAATCAACACAAACACGTGACTCTCTCTCTCTGATAATAATAAATATTCTAATTTTAGTCATAAATCAAACAAATTGTCTCTTTTGTAGAAAATTCTAATAAATAATTACTTTATTTCACAATTGTTTCGTTAATCGATTCCAACAATACTGATATGCATTGTTTTGTATTGTTTTTAATTTTGTTTTGTTTTTGATTTATTCCTCACTTTCAATTCAATGCAATTTAAATCGCAATTAAGTTCTATTTCATGTAAACATTAAAAGAGTTTATAACAAGTGTTTAGAATTACATCGAAATATATTTCGACATAAATTCGGACAAATCAGTAAATTCTGATTTAAAAAACTCAGAATTAGGAATTATTTTATATTTTTAAATTTTTAAAAACATTTTTAATTTATTTTTGTATTATAAAAATTAATTTAAATATTTGTTGATTTTTTAAAACAATTTTAATAAACTTTTTATTATTAAAGCGTTCAAAGAATTTATTATTCCATATAAAACTCATACAAATTGGGTCACACTTTGCACGCGTGAACACGTGTCACATTCATTGAAATGTCAAAAATATGTAAATTAAAAGAAATTCCGTTTAAGAATGAAATTATTATAAAATCTAATAATAGAACATTAAATATATTTAAAAAGTTTTAATTATAAAAATTGCCAATAAATTGTGTGAAACGAGAGATAAAATGATAAAATTTGATGTTTTTATTGAAAATAAAAATTATATATATTTTAGTTTAGTTTTAGTTTGGAATACAATAACAATTTAATACTTATTATTATTAAAAACAATAAATTTGCAAAAATTAGCGAATATAGTCCACTGCCGTTATAATCAACACCATATATTAGTTAATGAAATAAAAGTTTTATAAGAATTATTACGAGATGTGACAAAGCATTGAAACGAACATTAATTGTCGACAAGTATTGTGAAAATACGAAATTATGTTTTCAAAGTTAGTTCACTCTAGAAGTGCTCAAATCGATGGTCTCGTGTCGAACTGATCCATACTGTTGGTTGCCATAGCGATCGCCGCACTGATTGCGAGTGTGACGCAACGCGCAGCAGAGCGCATGCGCCTGTGTTGGTAAACAGAGTGGGGCTGAAAGTGAGAGCGCGTCACGTGACGAGCGAAGTTTAGAGCAGAAACAGTGCCATAAAAACATAAACTCTTATCGATCGATGGCTCGCGTCCGCCATTGACTGTCTTCGCCTGTCATGACGGCCATGATCGGCGCACACGTCGAACCGGACGGCGAGCCGAGCGACGCCACCGCCGACGCGCTGCCGCCGGCGCTCGACTTCGGCTCGAAGCGCCTGAAGCTGGCGCTGCGCTCGCTCTCGATCCCGCTCGAGCACGAGCTGCGCCGCGACCTCTGGACGCGACTGGCGGCGCGGCAGTGCGCGCGCGCCTTCGACGACGACTTCGACGGGCAGCTGGCGGCCGTCGGCCGCAAACTGCCGGCGTTCGTGGAGCCGGCGATGGCGCGCTTCTTCCGACTGCGCGAGAGCGCGCGCCACGACCTGACGAGCGTGTTGTGGTCGCTCGCGCAGAGCTGTCCGCACATCACGCACGCGCCACTCCTGTACCCGCTGTGCGCGCTCTTCATGCACTTCCACTCGGCCGCGGACACGTTCACGGCCGCCATGCGCCTGCTGGCCGCGCGCGACCTCACCTTCGTGGGCACGTCGCGCGCCGACAAGAACCGCGACGGGTATGGCCTGACCTGACACGCGCTACGGCTGACCACTGACCACTCTCTCTCCCTGTCTAGAGTGGTGCTCGTGAAGCTGACCAACAGGTTCGGCGTTCTGCGCAAGAAGTGCTGTCTGGACGCGCGCCAGAAGCTGCGCCGCAACGCGTTGGACACGGCGTTCGCCGAATTCCAGAGCGTAAGTCACGCCCACTCGCGAGCACTTCGCTGACCGTTGTTTCCGCAGTGGATCTGGACGTTCCTGCCGTTCCGCCACTGCGTGCGTGTCGTCGACTGCTTCCTCGTCGAAGGTGTGTCACGTGTCCATTCAATGTCACAATCTTTGGAACTTTCATTCAACTTTCAGGCGAGAAGTTTTTATACCGAATTGCTCTCACTTTGGCTCTGCTTTTCGAACAAAAATCGCAACAAAAGCCGATAACTCTGGAGCGCATGCGCGTCTTCTGCGAGTCCATCGGCGACCACCTCACGCCCGGCCAACTGGTCGCCACCGCCGTCAAGATGACGCGCCTCTCGCGCAAAGACATAGCGCGCGCGCGCACGAACGCCGAGTCGCGCCTGCAGGACATCTCGCTGAGCGACGCGCGCGCCGACGCGCAGGTCAAGCGTGACGTCATTTCCGCCAAAGAGTACACGATCGGCGCGCGCATCGCGCCGCGCAGGTTCAAGTCGGCCATTCTGGACTGGACGCTGCTCGACCTGCTCTTCAACTGGCTGCCCGACCGGTCAGTCAGTCAGCGGTCAGAGACCCCCCACTCACCCCTCACCCTCTCGCCCACAGAGTGCTGGTGCGCGAGCCGACGGTCGTGTTCAACACCGAAGAGGACGGCAACTCTCTGCAGACGTTCTTCGCGAGCTGTGCGGACAACGAGCCGACCGTCCTCCTGGTCAAGACCATTCACAACGACATCTTCGGCGCCTTCTGCTCGGTATGCCCTCAGCCAACACTCCCCGTACGCCCACTCACGCCCCCTCTCCATCCCGCAGACGGCGTGGTCGAAACGGTTCGACTTGGCGCCCAAAGTCGGTCAGTTCTTCGGGACGGGCGAGACGTTTGTGTTCGCGTTGGCGCCCGAAGTGGCCAAGTACGAGTGGATCGGGAAGCGGCGCGCGAGCGCGGCGGTCAGTCACGCGCAGCAGTTGTTCCAGAGCGCGTCGCTGCGGTCGCTGTCGATCGGGAGCGGGAACGGGACGGCCATCTTCCTGGACGAGAACTTGAGTCGCGGTCGTTCGGAGCGCTGCGACACGTTCGACAACGAATCTCTGTGCGCGTCGAAGCAGTTCTCGGTGGCGGTCGTGGAAGTGATTGCCTTCTCATGACTCAATCTCTCTTTTATTGTCTCATATTTGACACAAACAGCTATTAAACTAATTATTAGCACTTAAATCGGGAGTTCAAAGTTCACGTCCACCGACGCCGAGCGCGCGATGCCGATGATGGCCGACATCTTGACCACCATCTTCGCCGCCTCGTCCAGGTTGTCGCAGGCCAGTATGCGCAGGTTGCTGGCCGCGATCAGCGCCTTCGCGTCGTCCACTTGCGTGCCCTGCAGACGCACCACGATCGGGATCTTCAGCTTCAGGGTCTGTGCGGCCGCGATCACGCCCTCCGCGATGACGTCACCTGCAAAGGCACGCGTGACTCACGTGACACTCGCTCGCATATCTCTTACATCGCATGATTCCGCCGAAGATGTTGACTAGAATGGCCTGCACTTTGTTGTCCGAAGAGATGATTCGAAACGCTTCCGTCACCTGTTGTGCGGTCGCGCCGCCGCCCACGTCTGCCCCACACCCCCGATCGGTTAGAGTCATAGGTCAGAGAGACAGAGTTGCATAGCGCTCACCGAGAAAGTTGGCCGGATTGCCGCCATGCAGTTTGATGATGTCCATGGTGGCCATGGCCAGTCCGGCGCCGTTCACGAGACAGCCGATGTCGCCGTCGAGCGCGATGTAGTTCAGGTTGAACTGCTGCGCGCGCACTTCGCGCTCGTCGATCTGTGAACGAGAGACGCGTTCGCGTGACACGTGCGGGACTGTGGCGCGCGCGAGCCTGACCTGCGTCATGTCCTTCATGGCGTACACCTCCTTCTGCCGGAACTCGGCGTTGTCGTCGAAGCGACACTTGGCGTCTGCGCGACAAAGGCTGGGGTTAGGGTCGACCCTGGGCTGGCCGGGCGGGCTCTTACCGAGACAGAGCACTTGTCCGCTCGTGTCCTCGATCATCGGGTTGATCTCGATCATGGTCGCGTCGCGCGCGATGAACACGTCGTACAGCTTGAGGATGAGGTCGACGGCCTGCTCATGCGAGGAGGCGTGGAAGCCGAGCCGCTTCACGATGTCGGCCGCCTCGCCGCGCGTCAGACCGCGCTCGATGTCGACCGGCACGGTCACGATCGCGTCCGGCGTGTCGCGCGCCACGTCCTCGATGGCCACGCCGCCCTGACCGGAGCCGATGATGACCGGCCCGCCGAACGAGCGCTCGTTCATGATGGCCAGGTAGTACTCGCGCCGCGGGAACACGCGCTCCACGATCATCACGCGCGAACAGAGAATGCCGCGCTCGCCCTATAAGGTCACGCGCGTTAGTGTCACGCGTGGTCACGCGCCCGTTGTCTTACGGTCTGTTTGGTGGTGAGCGTGTGGCCCAACATGTTGCGCGCCACTTCGTGCAGCTCTTCCAGCGAGTACACCAGCTTCACGCCGCCGCGCAGACCCGACGAGAACGTGCCTGTCATAGCATGCACGTGTCACGACCGGTCACTCACGCCCACACGTGCCCTACTCACCTCTGCCGCGTCCGCCCGCCAACACCTGCGCCTACGACCGAAGAGAGAGAGAGAGAGAGAGTCACACAATGTCAGCTGATGTGTTAAGAGTGCAAACCTTGACCACGAAGTCGGTCTGTCCCAACTCCTGCGCGACCGCCACCGCCTCCTGAGCCGTCTGGGCCTGTGGAGCGACACGTGACACGTGCGGTCACTCAACGGACGCATACTTACGACGCGGAAGCGCGGAACAGTGACGCCTCCCTCGCGAAGTCTGCGAACAAACACATGACAACACACGTGACAACGACGGACAACAATTGGCCTACATTTGCATGGCGTGGTGTTCGTGGACGTTCAGGTGCCGGCGCGAGACGGCCAGCACTTGTCGGGCGACGGCGCGCGTCACGAGCGCGCACTTCTTCACGCAAAACATGGTTTGTGTATCGCTGATGACGTCACACAGCGATCACTGCTGTGCTGCGACACCGCAGGCGTCACTCAAATGTCATCAAAGTTTACAAAAGTTTTACAATGAAAAACGTTTCACTAAACTCTATAAACTCGAATCAAATTCATTCAAAAGTTCTAACAGTTTCTAAACTTTTTAATTATTTTTCTTCAAAACGTTTGAGAATTCATGCGTGAAAACGTTTGAATGCTGTTTTGCTCGACAGTACGCAACACTTGGGCAACAATTGTCGCTCAATTGAATCGATAGGAGGGGTGGTCTGAGGGGAGGGACGCGTCTGTTCGTCGGTTCGAAAACATTTTTAATTTATTTGATTATTAAAAATAATTTGCGAAAGCGTTGAGAACTGCTGTTCTCATCGATCGGCGGAAGTCATTCGCGAGCACTTCATCGCTCCCTTCCTGTTGCTTACGATCACAGCCAACAATGCCAGCAATGATACCCTAATAGAGTCACTCAACAATAATGCAAGCTCTCGTTATTATTGCGGTTTTGATGAAAAATTGATTATTAATCGATACTCGCTTTAAATGAAATCACTTCTCGTCTCTCTCTCTCTAATCGGCAATCAATGTCTCTCTTATTGATTGTCAACTCTTCATCGCATCCGCACTTCACTGCTCTTCACTGCTCTTCAGTTCGCTCTCGCAATGCAGCGGAAAAAGTCGTTTTTGATTCGCGACATTCTCGGCGACCCTCGCTCTCTCTCACCTCAACCCCCACTCTGTCACCCGTTCGTCAACCCTTACTATTCGTTCTCAGGTACGCATCACACCCTCATCCCATCTTCATCTTCATCTTCCTCCTCATCTTCTCTCTCTCTTCAGCCCTCACCGACAGTCAGTTCTCCCTGTACTGCGCCGGCAATTGCGTGCCGCCCGTCGACCGCGACCCGCACTCCACTGACCGCAAAGTTCGTCGCAACCGAACGGGTATTGTTGTTGTCGTCATTGTTGTCGTGCATTGTTGTTCTATAGCACGTGTCGCGCAGTGTTCACGGAACTGCAACTCATGGGTTTGGAGCGACGTTTCGACAGTCAGAAGTACTTGTCCACTCCCGACCGCGCAGAACTGGCGCGCGCGCTCGGCCTCACGCAACTGCAGGTCAAGACGTGGTATCAGAACCGGAGAATGAAGTGGAAGAAACAGGTCTCTCACTCTCACTCACTATTGCTTTGCTCGCCAAACACGCGCAACAATGCATGCATGCGTTGGAATGAAAGTTAGGTTAGAGTTGAGAGCGCTGTTCAACCGTTCACTTGACCCACAGGTGATGTCCGGCGGATGTGCGGTCGCGCCCACCAAACCCGTGAGTGCCCCCCCTGTGCCCCCTTAGCCTCTGTTATGATCAGTTGTGACCACAGAAAGGACGGCCGAAGAAGAACTCGATTCCTTCGTTCGGACTGCTCGACACGCAGGCATTGTTGGCGATCGGCGTTCCACTCCATCAACAATTCTAACGCAAACACGTGCTCAAAACGCAACGAAACGCAAGTTTCAGCTCCAATACTAAAGTTCCTAAAGTTGTTGTCTGTCTGTCTGTCTGTCTGTCTGTCGTGTATTAAGTGTTCGTTTATTTGCAATTAAAGTATTTTAAAATTCTAACTTTTGTCGCATTTCTTGATTGGCTGTCAATTGTAGTTCGCATACAATGACTGTTAACCTAAACTTTTGTCGATTTAATCGATACTCTCTTCAAATAACGCGTTGTTGTCAATGATGTGATGTGTTATCGCGTGAACGCAAATGCGATTGTTGTGCATAACAATAGTGACACTCACTCAACACTGGTTTGCAAATGCCATCAATAATAAGGATCGGAACGTATCGAATGTTGTCATTGAACAACAGAGGGGTTTAAAGATTTAAAATTCGTAAATTCTTAATGCAATTAAATGAAATAAATTAGAAATATAATGTAAATAATAGAAACACAAAGTTATAATGAAAAAGTCTAATATGTATTGATATCATATCGATTTGACTAAATAGATCTATAGATTATCTATTTAGTCATTTAGTCATATTAGTTATATAATATGCAAATGTCAGTTTGTAAAGCTATACAGTCTATAGTGTGCTCTAAACAGGGTTAACCTTTTAGTAGATTTAATTAACCTCAGGGTTAAATGCAAACATTTTAACATAAGGTTAAGGCTAAAAGTTGATGAAATTTTCAACCTTTTGTTCATCTCTAATATTTTCAGTGTTTATATATTAGTCTTAATTCAATTAAATTATATTGTTGTGCACTTATTCTATCGCTTTTAACGTTTTAATACTTTAAGAACTTTCCGTCTCTCTCTCTCTCTCTGTGACAAAATGTTCACTCTTTTCACTGTACTTCACAGAGAGATGTGTCACATTCTAATTTTGAAAACTTAAAATCACTTCAAATCGAAATTCCGATTTAATACTCGAATATTTTGCAAATCGATTCTCGCATGCATTGCACTGTAAGTGACGCCACGTTTCGTCCACTCGTTTGTCTCTAATGAGGGCTCGACTCTCGACTAACACTCATAACAATGTATGCATATCTCGCGCAAAGTGTGTGCACGCGCTTCACTGCTTAAGCGATGTTCGGAGAAATATCTCTGAAATGCGTTAACGACTCCTCACTGCTAGTGATTGTTGTGATCAACAATTACTGCACTGAAGAATAACACAACGCATAACTCATTCGTTGAGAAAAACTGAAAAAGTTCGACAAATAATGGTTTAAATTATGATTTTAAGCATTGTTTGTAATAAACTTGAATTTCTCTGTTTAACAATAAGTGGAATATACTGTTGTTTGCATTAACAGTAATCAATGAGTGATTGTTGTGATAAATGTCGCAAACAATGTTCGAAACGAAATATAATGTTTCGAACATTTTCACTAATAATCGATTGAAATGAAGTAATCGTTAATAAAGTCATTACAAAATAAATTTCTAGTAATAATTTAATGTCAAATTGCATTCACATATCATTGCTATTGTATTGTATTGTTATTGAGTTAAACATTAGTGAAAGTTAGCCATTAATCAAAATATAAATGTTTGTTTGCAATAATATTACAATAATATTCACTAAATTTAAATCAAAACAAAGTTTTTGAAATGAAGTGCACTTCAAAACTGTTTGACACTAACAATCAATAATTGTGAACAACAATCAATTACAGTGCCATTACTAGCAATAAATAGTGCTATAATTTTGACCAAAACTTGATATTCATATTATTAGTGAAAGACATGCAAATCTAAATCATATTTCAATCATTGCTTTCTTATTCTAATTATAGTTAAAGTTGTGTTTTGAATGTTTTAATACATCTTTAAAGTGAAATATTTCGCACAAATCGATGTCAATATTAATGCATTCTATATTAAGAATAAAGAAAAGCAATGATATTTCAATTTTCAATATTTCTTTAAAAATTTAAAATAATAGAAAAACACATTTCATAAGCACTCGCTTTAGTGATCCGTAGTAATGCTCATAAACTCTAATTTAGTTAATTATTTTTATTACTTTTACGAAATATTGAATTGAATGTAAAATATTTACATTTAAAGTTTGAAAAGTGAAAGTTAAGTGAGTTTTCATAGTTTTCAAGTTAACTCAGTTTTTCTCAATAACTATGTAATTAAATCAGTTTAATAATTATTTTTAAATTAATTTTAAACATTTATCAACTTTTTAAATGGGTTCTGATTGACCCATTTAATGATCCGTCCAATCAAAAAGTGTTCATTATAATGGGCATCGACTGTATTCGATTTTAAAAATGAGTCACAAATAAAGCACATGTCAAACAGTGTCCAAATATTGCTCTTTAATAACTAATTGCTTATTGTTTTATGAGTTAATTTTAGAATAAGAAACTTACATGAAAAACAATGCAAACACAACAGTATAACACAATTAAAGTGGAAAATCGTGTTTTCAAATTAAATTGAAACATTATTAGCATTGAAATGATTGATTGATAACAAATTATAAACAATTAACACAACTATATATAGAGTTTATATTGTTTTTTTTAAAAATTCTTTAATTGATTCGTTTAAAGCAATAACGGATAGAATGCCGCTATTGTTGGTCTTTATTTAATATTAATACTACAATAATTAAAACCGATATAATGTATGAATTTTATAAACCTTTCTATTGATTTCAAGTAATAATCGCAACAATTAACTAAACTGATAGCTATTAATGAATTGCGTATTAAATAGTCCAACAATTAGTTATTGCTTTAAACGACTCAAGAAATTATTTCTTAATTGTTTAGTGCTTTCAATAATTATTTTGTTTCTTCACTTAAGTTTTTTATAAATATATTTATTGCGTGTATAGACATATGAAATAATTATGATATTTGTTTGTTAGTGTGTGTAACAATATTTTTAATTGTTGCGTTTACTTATATATTAAATTTTTTAGAAACTTTTTAATTAATAAAATAGAAAACGGTTTTGAAATTTAATTGTTGTTTAATTTAAAAAGTGTGTTAAATATAAACGAAACAATGAATAGTTAATAATTGATACAGTTTGGTACCGATCATATGAAGTGGTTTGGTTTCGTGAATTACTTCATATGATCGATCCCTTCATATGATCGG
>JAQIYA010000673.1:0-17865 GCA_034699355.1 Microtritia minima
TAATGAAGTAAATGTAACAAAAAAATAAGTATACTATGTTATACAATATTTTATATTTATTTCAAAATTTAATAATTATAATAAAAATATATGGTCAAAAGATTTATATTTTTTATTATTTTATTTATTCAATATCTAATATGCATTTATATTTTTATTAATCTTGATCTTATAGTAACTTAGAAGATGTTTGAATTATTTCTCTTTTGTAATTTTCTTATAAAATGATATTAAGATAACATCCGAACTCATACAGACATTTTAGGTTTAAATGAAATTCTCGCATTTAAAATTTATTACTTTTTAGATTTCTAAGTTGATCTTCAACTTTCATTAACCTTTAATACTCGTATGATAACCTGGAATGACAGCTGGAATTTTCTTATTAGCAATTTTTTTAATTTTTAAATGATGGTCTAGTTTACGCCATACTCTATAGATGAGCCAAATTTACGCCACTTTTGATTTTGAAATACGTATTAAGGAAAAGATGGGAGTGATATTTAATAAGTTAATAATAGTATATACAGTGTTTAAAAAAAAGTTTATAAATTTTATTTTTAGCAAATTATAGTAAAATTTAAAATTGAGACGCGAAGACATGGTTAAGTTTTTTTGGTTTGTGATAAATACTTGTCTTTTGAGCTCATCTATCAATAGAACAATATAACAGACTTACTATAAAATTATTAAAAATAATACAATTGAATTTTGAAAACTAATTTTTCAATTGTTCATTTAACTCTATTATGTTTGTACATATGTTTGTACATTTCTTATAAAATCAAATCAATGCATAAGAAAATTCGATTATAACCCAAATTAGCCTTAAATTGCGTTTACATTGAAAATATTAACTTTTAAATTATTTTATCTTTAAATTGTATAACATTTTTAAAATCACGACTTGACTCCGCAAATATTATACATAATTCGTTATTTTAAATAAAAATTTAGCTTTGATTATATCGTAATATTTCTGTACTGTATTTTTAAGACAATCATAAAATTTGATTATTTAGTTTATTTTCCACGAATCATCAATCAGTATAATAGGTTAATCATAATGTAAATTATGCTATTATTATTGATAAAAATTAGTTTAAAAATATATGCTTCTATTACCATAAAATTAAATCGAAAATTATTTCTTACAAAATACAGCACTCCCTCGAAGATGGCAACTCCTTGTTGTTGTGTTTCTTAGATGGAAATAGATTTTCAATATCTAAATAATGAGTTTTACTTTATTTATAATGTCAAAATACCTAGAAGTTAACAATTTTATTAATCAGCAGCTATTTTTTATTGGAAAAATCGAGTTTCCATATTTGAGGGCGTACTGTATTTATTTAAAATTATATTTGTACGGTTTGTTTTTAATAATAAATTTAACACAAATTATAAAATGTTGATAATTTTCTTTTACTATTTAAATTACAAATTATTCTAAACTAAATATTTATGCAGTAAATAATTATTTAACATTTATATAATTAATTATTAAACACATAAACATTTAAAAACATAAACCTTTACAGGATAAACATATATTTTGAAAAATTTGCATAATGACGGTGATTATATTTTATCCGAATGTGATAATTGCATTAAATGTATAATTTTGAAGGTCATTAATTTTTAAGCAAGTATGAAGTAAATAAAATAAAATTAGCATATGTTATATGTTAGATATTTTTTCAATTTAATTAAGTTCATTATTGAAAGATTTTAAATTTATTGAATATCTTCAAATCCTAATTAAAAAGTTTTTTTGTATATTAAATCAATTTAATATTATTATAAATATTTTAATAAATTTTATATCAAAAGAATTTTTACTAATAATAAGGTTTCCAAACAATACAATTTATAAATTATAATAAAAATATGAATACATAAAAACTGAAGGCAAATCTAAACATTTTTAGATATTTTAATTGTTAAAATCATATATTTTATATGCATATAAATTTATTTTTTGTTAACAAGTATTTGAAAATAAATTATTAAATAACGTTAATTAACAAAACGATTATTTTATATTTTTTTATGAATATATGCTTAAAGAAATCAGTTAATTATAAAAATAAAAATTAAAAAATTGTTGCAATAAATTTGCTAATTACCAATTAATTTAACAAATTTTGACATTAGTGTAATGCTTTTGATATGTTTACACAAATTAATAAAATATTATTTATGAATTTCGTAACATTGCATAGAATATATATCATAATAGAGAATCGTTGAAATCTAAATTATCTATCATTTGATTACTAAAATTAATTTTATTTTAAAAAGCGTTTCAAAAATCTTGACCCCTTAACTCACTTATTATTAAATTAGCATTTTATAAAACACCATTTATTTAAAATGCTAATATAATAATGCTTTTATTTGACAAAATTTTCGGTATTAGAAGTTTATAACTGTTATATATATATATATGTTTAGATATATTATATTTAATCGATTAAACAATTCGATAAGAGGTTTTTGTTCGTATAATTTACTATTCAATGTCACAAATAAAATAGATCTTATTTAATACTTTAAATTTTTCAAATATACATTTAACGCGAGATTAAAAATATAATGAATGATTTTTCTTTATTCGATTAGAAAAAAAATATTGGGTTAATTGCGAAATGAGATCGATCACGAAATTAGTTCAGTTCGCAAAATCATAATCATTTTTGTTCACATTTGTGTATAAATTAGTTAGCAATTCAGTTGTAGTTGTGGGTGGAATTTAAATCGAAAAAAACACACACATAATAACTAAACTGTTTGCCATTATGTTAAGCATGTTTAATACATTATTTTTTTTCTGGCAAACAATAATATTTTTAAAATCTTTTATAACACAAAAAAATAGGGAAGTGTCTCATATAAAGTTATTAACATTAAATAACTTAAGTAATAACAAAATAACATTAAACTTTGTTAAATATTTTATTCCATTTTATCTATTTATAAACTCTATATTAAGAATCTTTATTTATTATGTGTTAAAAGTTATCAACCATTTTTGGCTCTTATTATTAATGCTTAAGTTTTATATTTAAATTTTAAAGTTTTCAATTTAAAAATTTACACTTTAATACCGAAACTAAATTTGCATTAAGTGTTTGCCTTAACTTAATTATGTCGATAAAAGTTTGTGTGTCAAACATTTATAAACAAACATAACTTTCAGTAAACTTTATAAGTTATTTCAGTCTATAAAAATTTTTTTCAAAACATAGCCACCGAAAACCAAAGTTTTTACAAAACTTATTTTAATAAAGAAATCAGTATAAAGCAGTTTTGACACCTCACCAAAACATTTACTTACAACAATCAATTGATTGCTCCACAAATAACATTTAAGTATGTCTACACCAAACATAGTTAAACACAATAGCTAAACAAAATGCATCGCAATTATTATAATGTAATTAATTTTCAAATGTTTCTATGTTTAGAGTTGAGAATGTTTTTGAGATGTTTTTTATTGCTGAATACGTAAGTCATTAAGCTATGAATTGAGATGAGAAATATCTCGAAGATATGCTTAAACTAAAATACACGTAACTGCCAGCTATTTCAGTGTATAACTGTATAACGTTACCAAAATAGTGTTTTGCAAATCATTTGCAATTAAAATCTAATGTTAAACAAGTTAGCTATCATTGTAATGCGTTCAGGCATCGGGCGTTTAATGCTCACATATTTGTTGTGTAAAAAAGATTTGTAAAAAGCTGTAGAGATTAATTTTTATTATACTGAACGCCTTATTTGCTAATAGATTGAGTACATGTTTTTAATTATTCCCGTATTTTTATTTTTATTAATACAATTGTTTTTTAAGGGAGAATTTTTTACTGTATATTATAATATAATTCCTCCACAAAAAAATATAAAGGCAAGTGAAGATCTAAATAAGAACCTATTTATGACACTTTTTTTATTCTAATAAGTTATTTAAGTGTGACATTAATGCAAAAATATGTGCTTATATTGATATTACGATTTAAGTATTGTGTATTTAAAATAAATTTAAAGAGAAAAATGTATTTCTAAAGCAATTTTTTAAAGATTTGAAAAAATTAATAAAAATATGATGTTGACCGATATTGTGAAACAACTGGAAATAGTAAGCGAATCATTAGCATAACACACAAATCATTTACTATTAATATTAATATATGTCAAGAAATTCTCTTTCAATTGTATCATTTCGTTCATAATCTAAATCATGTTCACGAAATTTAAAATTTTGAATATAAATATGTAAGTCTTTCAATATTTTTCTTTTTAAAAAATTATTAATAGTTTTTAAAAGTAAGTTAAATTTTGTTTTGTTTACAAGCATTGATTAATTTTTTTAAAGTTGCGTATTTAATGCAAACCTTTGCTGATTTACAAACGTTTGCGCAAACTGTTTAAAGCGAATTGTGTTATTTTATGATAATTTATAATTAAATTTTTGCATTTTTAAATAAGCTCATGTTAACAATTAATATGCAAATAATACAAAGTCAAGTTAAGGAATTCGAGTAATTTACAACATGCTAATCAAAATAATTAATTAAACCACTTTTTCCATGAATTAATATTTTATTCTCAAAAAAATGTTTTTATTAAAAAATGAAATAAATTTTTAAATTCACATATTTCAACATACATTATGATATAAATTTTACTTTTAGAATTTTCTTCATAATTATATTAAAGATTGCACTTTAAAAACTGTTTTATTTAGTTTGTAATTAAATAAATTAATTTAATTATAGGAAATAATATAGTAATTCAAAATTATTCTTTACTCATAAAATATAAATTTTATATACCATTTAAATGCTAAATATTAAATTTTAATATATAGTTGCATTCAAATTTTTATTTATGATGCGAACAAATTTATTGAAATTAGAAACAATTTAAGCATTTGTTAAATATTAAAATTAATATTATCACAACTACTTTATTATGATACTATTATAAATTCAAGAATATATAATTCATGACACATGAGTTGCTCATAATTTATTATGAATTTGATGTGTGAGAACTAAATGAGATAAAAAATATTCTTCCTGTGAGTACACGATGGGAACAAAATAATGATCAAAATTACTTTATTAAAAGTATGCGACAGAGAGAGAGGCAAAGTTACAATTTTCATTCTACTTAATATAATTATAGGTTGCTTATAGTTATCTAATGATGTAATTAATTTGATTATAATAGATCGTATTAGAAAACTACTCGAGTTTAAGATAAAGTCAAACTTAATTATTACAAAACATTATCTTTCAAAATCAATTTCTATATAGAGTTGTTATTACAAAATTATAACTACATATGTAAAGAAAAAATTAAATTATGTTACAATTTGTTTCTAAATAAAGAGTGACTAAAATAAGTCGAAAATGTTAACTTTATTAATTTAGTTCGCGGTACATATCAACCAACTGTTCAAACGCTAAATTACCTAAAATTATATGTTTACAAATTTGCTGTCCTTTAGGCAATTAATAAATCGAATCAAAAAAATTAATAGAAGGTAAGCCTTAAATTTTAATTATAAATTCAATATTAGCATAGATATAGATATTTAGAAAATAATTTTTGCATATTATTAAAAATAATTTTCCTTATACTGTAATTTTTGCGAAATTGCGCTCTTTATTAATTATCCATTATTAATCATCAGTTTATCGCAAACCAATTAAATAATAAATTGAGAGCAAAAAATTACACCTTCAGACCATTTTTTTAAATTTAAATAAATTATTTTGTATATGAATTTTTAAAATTTTCTAATTTTATTTTTAAAAATGAAGGCTTGTTTGAAACTTGATTTATTAAACATTCTAAAAATTTAATGCTAACATAAAAACCACACAATATTGAGTGTTTGCGCTCAATCTTACCAAACGCTAAAATTAAATCTAAATATACATTAACTTTTAACCGTATAATAATATATTTTGTAATACATTGTTTGATATAAAGCATTATAGTATAACTATAGTGTTGAATATTGAGTTACCAACCATTAGAATTTTTGAATTTAATTTTACGAAGCATTTGAAATAAATTGCTATACAAAATAATACCGCCTCAGAGAATGAATACTTTTGTACATTTGATAATAATGACAAATTAAAGTCACATTTTGCGCAAATTATATACTTAGATGTGTATAAAATTTCCTATTTATTTAATGCGCTCATATAGACTTTAAATATCGACATAAATTTAACAAATTAACAATTATAAGTTATTATTAATGGTTAAAAATAAAATAACTCTTTCTCACACTTTCAATCAAAAAAATGAATGATATGATATAAAAAACATAATGCAATCACAAAAGGATGCTGTATTTTTAACTATAGAAAAGAGTTTTCGTGGGATTTCAAGCGTTTGTTTCCACTAATGACATATTTTTGCTGATTTATAATTTTTCAATTTTGTCACTAAATTTAGTATCAAATTGTTTCGAAAAAATTTTAATTGAATAGTTTAATACCATATATTTTGACTTTTTTAAAATCATTAATCTGGTAAAAGTTGTTTTCAATTAAACGATTAACTTGAATACACAAATAATGACTTTAACCAATATTTAGGAAAATATAATGATCATCGATAATCAAAAATGTGAAATCTAGTGCTGATCACCTTTAATCAGTAGAAACCGTTTTGCAATCAGTTAACTGACACATGCAAAGATTTTCTATAGATTTATTGGGGAGCAATAAAATAAAATTAACATTACTTATAGGTTGTCAAAGATTTAGAATTTTAATTTGTTATATAAAGTTTGCTATTATAATAATATTTATTATGAAAACGTATGCAACATTGGGCGCCAATTTAACGTTCATAAATAATCAATATATAATTTGTAGGGCTGTCTGATAAATGTTTAAATGAAAATAATAGATAGTGAAAATTATAATAAGTTAAATAAAAAAAAACTAGTTATATATCTTTTCGGTTTTATGAACAATTTTACTAAAATCTTAGACACTGTTTTTGATGTAACGAATTAAAGCAAATAATTAAAATGACACAATCGTACATAGTTTGGCACTTAATTGAATCAAAAGAAGTAGAGCTTGAAAATTTGATTATCACTATAGTTAGGTATTGAGATTAGCATTTGACTAACGAATCAGTTTTCAAACTTCCACTCAATTGAGTTGCAAACAAAGTCAAGTTTATTCAATCATAACCATTACTGAATAAGTGGTCAACTATTGATGAATTGGTTTGCTTAAAAAATGAATGATGTTTTTAAATAAATAATTTTTTTTAATTGAATTTTGAACGAAATAATTAATTTGAACGAAATTTTGATTTAACGAAATAATTTGCAATAATTTATTGTTTGTTAGAGAGTAAGAAATATAATTTTATAATAACGAAATAATTTTTAAACTAGTTTTTACTTTTTTACTTTTAAACTATTAAAGTTTAGTTTTAAATTACATACAGATATAGTTTAAATGATTTTAATGAGACAAAGAATATATTTAAATGCGGATATGATATGAAATTATTAATTCAATTCATTTTTATATATTAATTAATTGGTGCCGTTTTCTATCGGCAATATATATTTGACAGACAATAAGTGTTTAAAGCGTATTATGTAAAGCATATATTATATCAATGCAACGCCTACTTTGCTTTTATACATATTGAACACTAATTAAGATATCGAACAGTAATTATTAAAAAGTTCTATACAAAAATATATATTTATTTATATCGTGACAAATAGCATTTGTTTCACTATTCGCATCTATATTTTGCGATCATAAATGTCTGTCAAGGATAGTATTAATAAATTCAAAACATTTTTCTTAATGCTGTCTGATTTTCTATTATGACAAATGAATTTTACTCTGATTTTGCTTTTGATTTTTTTAAAATGCATATAAATAAAGCTTATATTTTTATTACTGGGTTTTCTACTTTTCGAAAGTTATATTTATAGCTGCAGGTGTATTATAATTATTAATTTAATAATAATATCCTATTATCCTTGCAATGTCGCTCACTTTTGGGTACGACTTAATCCAAGGCTGTCTATACAGCGGAATAAACAGAAACACTCAATTAAGTTAAAAAGATTGAACAATTTGCTATCTTTTAATAAAGGATTATTCTTACCGAATATAAATTAAGTTAAATAATTGCAATTTGAATCGACTCTCCCTGACCTAACTTCCAGTGTCTTCAAGTTCATTATATTAAACGCTTTAGTTTACGTGATAACTTGCAAAATAATTATTAAATCAGATAATTAATACACAAATTAACTGTTTAGCATAAGGCTAGCGAGTGAATATGAAAATTCGGGCCGACTTGTACTTGCTCTGCATTTGCCATTAGAGTCAGCTAACGCTTTGATTTATATTTTATTCATTTCAATATAAGATAGTAAACAGAAAATGGGAAACGCCGGACACGCCCGATCTGCTCATTTTAATAGCGGATCACTTCAGATAATATTATGGCTCTATGGCTTAATTTCGCAAATTCCTGAAAACTTGTTACAAAAAAAAATAAGAAGTGAAAAAATAGGAGTTACACTTTCTTTAAAAGTAAAAATGAATGTATAATTTATTTTAAGAGGAAATGGAGAAAAATCGCTGCACTTTATCGAACCCTTTATTTGGTTTTAGTTCCGCGGATAATCTATTAACGCAACAATGGTTTTCTGTTTGGCTTATTTTAATATTGATTTTTCGATAAATAATTCACTTTTTTTCCATATTAATTTATTGCCAGCGATTATAATTAACTCTGCGCTGTAAATTTTAAAATTTATTACTACGATAACAAAATATAATGGATGTGACCATTTATTTAATCGTTTCGCTCTTTTTTGGTCAAATTGTCTATTGTATTGATTTTGCAGTTAATTAATTTCGATTGTATAGATGTGTGTTGTAATGTTGTTCCCTTTTCTTTGTATATGTTTTGCCTAAAATGAATGAATGGCACCTTTTAAACGATTGAAAGGCATTGTATTTAAAATAATGAATGCGAACAATCCCTTAAGCAATTAACCAAAATATCTGCTTTACTGCATTGGCTCTACTAATTTGATTGTAAGCGTCCTCAACATAGCCTCGACCAGTGTTTCGCCACGACGTGACTCTACCTAATTTGAGAGCCGATATTAAATAATGCTAAACAGCGACATGAGCTCCAATTCAAACGCCGAGCGCTAGATTTGGTTTGTATAACTTTATATATACCGCATTTAATATGCGACACAAAATAACATTAGATAACATTTCCATAACTGTATGGAACTGGAAAATGAGGAGCAAAGAACCTCAACTGTTGGCACTTTCAGGAAATCACTGACTCGATCGAGTATTATAAATGTATAAACAGATATAAATGACTGGAAAAGATTCACCTCTTAATTAATATGCATCTCATCTTCGTTCGTAAATCAAGTCAAACTAAAAATCCAACTTTTTTGTCGACACATTCATTTATGCTCTAATTTTCCTCAAAGCGTTTTATAGAAAGCAATATTTTTATTCAAACTAAATTTATGGTTTATTTTTAATGTATTTCGCTTTAGTGTAAACATTTTTAAATTATTGTTTATTGTATGAATGAGTTACGAAAAAAATTGTAGTTAAAAAGCTATCGAAATTGCTAATCAATGGCAGTGAGAGAGTCATTGGGTATAAACGTTGATTGTATATCCTTTATATCCTCATTCTTTTATCGTGTTTGATGGCATCAATTTTAAATTGAAAGCTATAAAAGTATTACAACTATAGTCATATAAAATTTTATATTCTTCAATAACTATTTTTTTTGCTTAACAAATGGAAAATACCAGTGCGTATGAATAGTATGAATGATTGCCATAAAACCAAAAAAGTAAAAACGAATGTAAAAAACACGCAATTACTATGTTATCGGTGACCAGCTTTTACCATATATCTCGTAAATTTATGGCTAAAGGAAATAAAAGTTTAGCGAGCAGTTGACAGTTGTAGCGAATTTGTTTTGCCATTAAGTCTTTATGTCACTCTTTAAGACGACTTGTCGGCCCAAACAGTCAGGCATAAGGAGTGGCCATGAATCGCATTATCGTTTCGGCATATCTGCAAACATGCCATAGTCGAGCATAATATGGGCCACTCGTTACACGCTTCGGTGAACGCATAATTGTTGGCGAAAAGTTTATTAACTGCACGCCAAAACAATGCACATTTCGTAAGAGGAGTCGCTATGTTTGCCCGCTATTAAAGTTGTATAATATTTACAGAGTGTACACATAATAAATAATAGTAATTAAAGGCTTAATTAGGCATTTGTAAATTGTCAATCATTGCCGAAATATGCGTAACGCAAAGTGACAATTGATTTGCAAAAAAATGCATTTGTATTTCTGGCGATTGAATACCAGTTTTTGTAGAAAGGGATATCTTATCAGACAAGTATTTTTTTCGATAACTATTAACCATTTATCGCTTATAAAATGTATTTTCTTTTTTATATAAAGTGCTTTTAGCAAGACGTGAGACCAGTTACGAGTATCCCAATAGGTTGTCCTTTGCTTTTCCTCATTGGTATTCCAGTAGGAAAGGAGTGGTGGCGAGAGATTGGGTGCAGAGTAAGAAAATTTGGTTAAAGAGATTAATAAGAGACTTCACAAGACTGGTATCGAGTTATACAACCGATACGAGTGCTTACGAGTGCGAAAGCAGAACAACAGGTGAAACAGTGCACAACTTGAATGCAATGATTGTCTGAAAAAAGAGCTTAAGCTGTGATAATAGTAGTGAAGGTGATTCCAACCATATATAAAAGTTAATCGTATTTTTCAAGTGAGCCTCTAAGCGGGTGGTCTCAAACACTTGATATTCATAAAGTGACACTTGTTTATCGTATCGCACAACTGATGGAGTGATGATTTTCCACAATTTTTGTTTATGAAAAAATAAGCGATTATGCAAATCGAGTTTTATTCATCATTTTGTTTTGATTGTCTGTGTTCACAATAATTAATGAGCACCGTTTCGCGAGTGTCACAATGCAGTTGCTTTTCAATTAATATTTTATGGCCGCATCCATAATCGTATCATTCGTTTTCGATACATAACGGCATTTCCAAATATGTTTATTAATTTCGTCGCCAGCGCTCTACTTCTGGTCGCGTTCATATCAATTGCAGGCAAGACTTGTCGGTTTGTGTGTTATGTCTGCGATTGGCTTCTCTGCTCATTTATTTTCAGGTTCGGCTCAACTCAATTCGACACAATCTGTTTCCCAAATTGGAGATGAATTTCAAGATACTGTCGACGACTTGAAAAAAATTGCCACTAAAAAACCGACTGAAGAAATAAGTGTGAAACTGTTTCGAAGCGGCAGAACCAGAAAATTGGATTTTCCAATCCGACCGCCGAGGCTTAGGAATGCGAACTCGACGGCCAAAGCTAATCAAAAAATTCGCATCAAATACGCGTCCGCTCTGCAAACTCGTCAAACAAATCTCAACTCCACTTCCGAAGCCGCTCACAAAACAATGCGGAGAATTGATGGCGAGTTGTCAAATGCTAATAATGTAAGAAAACAATTGATTTATGACGGCTTAGATTTTGATTCTTTCAAACCAGTCATTTGAACATTTTTGATTTTTAATGGCTTGATTTTCTTAACACATTTTTCTCGCCGTTTGTTGACTAAAATTTAAATTTATACAATTTATTCAAATATGAATTATTTAAATTTAATTTTAAAAATATTCGGTTATAAAATCATTACTAAATATGCGAATAAATAAATATATAAATAAATAAATAAATAAAATAAAATAAAATGCAATAATTTTTATTTGATTCCCGCATTAAAATAAATTATCAATAAAAACCATAATATTTTATTTGCATTGTTTTAAATTTTAAATATCCCTTCTATCGCTAAAAGATCTTAAACATTCAGAACGTTGGTTGCAATGCATAAATAGATGATAGCAATACCTGATAATATTTATTTTTTTTTTAAATTTCACCGAAAATTTTGCTATTTTTAAAATGTAGTTAAAAAAATACTGGTTAATCCGAACTAATAATATAAAGCTATTAATTTATTGTCAATTTTATCTTTTATTATCAGCCTTACAATGATTTCAATATTATAAACTAGAGAGTTATTCATCTCAGTGTATAAACTTATAAATTGAAACAAAGTTGTTTTTAATTTTGTTTCATTAAATCAAGCTTAGAGTAAGTCCGCCTATCCTATTGTTATATTTAAACAAACAAATTTTCTAAAATTAACCCTTTTTTAATTAATGAGCATTATTTTCGCTTAAACTTATTATGATTTAATTGCTTGTTTTTGTATTATTAAACTAATAAAGATATTTTTATTCATTATAATTCATTAATTTATGCATAATATGTATATTTTTAGACATTAAATTATTTTTGTAACTCGGATTATCTGTGAATTAATTTTAAAGGAAAGTGTATTTAAGGAAATTAAGTGGTTTAAAGTGTTACACTTTATGAAAGATTATTATATTTCTCAATAATACATGTATGCTTTTAGATCTCAGCTTTGAAAAGCTATATAATCGTTAGAATATTTTACATACATCTGACCGAAACACAATTTAATAGAAATAAGTTTTAATTAGATTTAGCTCTTTTAATTTTTGTAACTGAATAACAAAAATTCCCAAATTAAAATTTTTATAATTAAATTTAGCAAATTATAAAAAATTTTAAAAACCTAATAAATATTTATTTTAATCAATTCATTATTTGCAAACCTAACATAACAAAATAATGATGACATTTATCGAACACAAATAAGGTTAAAATCAACAAAATTTATTTACTTAAACTGATTTTTTTTAAAAATTTTTATAATTTAATAATTAATTGAATTAAATAAGCGTTAATCAATATTATGAATTATTGCTAATATTTGCACTAATCTTTTAACTCACTTATAATGGTTTAAAGTAAATAAACTTCTAAATAGTTATGTCTTGTTGTAAACACGCTTACAAACACTCAATGGAATTATTATAATTAATAAGTTTTGTTTAATTTTTATGTTTCTCAGAGAAGTTTAAGTTTAATGTGATTATTGAAGAATTCATATAAAAATTATGTGTTTGTTTTTATATTATATAAGTTAAATTATTTATATAATTTTTCTTTTTTTTGTCATAAACTTTATTTTGACTTTTATCTGATAATTAATTTTTAATGTTCTCGAATGTGAAAAAATTATAAAATAAAAATAAAATACAATTATTCAATGCTAACAATTAGGTAACGATTTAATGATTAGAATATTCTATATTTTAAATATTATTAACCTATGGGTAATAAAAATTTTATTTATTTAGTTTATTTATTTTTAGATTCAATAGTAATTAAAGATAATTAATATTTTAAAACGTGGAGTATTACTCTTTTTTAATGCAAATTAATACTAGTTATGAATGTTTAAATTCTATTTAATCAAATAAATATCTTGAATCCGAACATTATATATCTTAAAGTATAATCATTAACTTAATTATAACTGTTAGTCTTGAATTGATACTTCTAAGACTCTAGAGACTAAAACAAGAATCTCGTACATCAACATAAACAATAACTATAATTTTTAAATTTATCTTTTTTACGTTATATAAAACGTGAATATGTTATAAGATATATACTAAATATATTTAATTTACTTGTGATATTTAATACAACATTTATAAAGTAATTGAATTGAATTTATTGATATTTAAAGACACTGACCACTCAACAAAGTAAGTTTATTATCTAATTTTTTAACAGCTTTTGAAATGATTGAAATGATATTTTGTATAATTAGTTATGCTTTTGTGTACAGTTTGTAATATCACCTAATTTAGTAATCAATTTTGAATTTCCAAAATATGTCAATTATATAAATTTGTGTTTTGAATTTAGACTCACGGAGACATTTTTGAATTGTCGTCTTCAGATCATTCTCCGACAATCACTTTTTACATTCCTAAGCGAAATCCAACGAAGCGTTACGGAACCAAACAGTTTGTCATTGGATCCATTAAAAGTGGCAACAATACAAGCCGACAAATACCCAAACTGTTGTTACCAAAAAATTTACGACCAGCGATGTATAGTTTGCATGGATTTATTCCCCGGCCTTCGATGAATAAAATTGCCTCAACCGAGGCTCCAGTTTTGATAAAACCTGTTAAATTTTTATCGCAAAAAATAAACAATAGAAAAACAGCGAACTTGGAAACTACATCGTCAAAATTAAGAAAAGTATATAATGTTTTAGATTATGTTTATGATATATTTTAAAGTGAGTGTGATGTGAAATTTAATACGAATATAATGGCTAAATGCTAAAAGTATTGGTAAACAAAACCTGTTTACTCACGCAATTAGTATTATATACTAAACAATTGAGAACATTTTCGCTATTAAACATATTTTTATCTATTTTGTTATCAACTAAATCTTAGACCATTAAAATGCGCAAAAAATATCTTCAAATTAAATCAATATCTATATACTTAGCTTAAAGTCTTGAGTAAATTTGATTTCGATATTTGATAAAATAAATAACTTTAAAATATTTAGGATACCTTTTGTTTTACTAACAGTATTAGACATACCAAGCGATTTAAATTCAGTATATAAATCATTTGCAATATATCTACAATTTTATTATTTTTATTCAGCATTTTGATTATAATAAATAATAATAATAAATTAAAAACAAACTATTGTTTTTCAAAAAGTAATTTTAAATAAGTTCTAAAAATCCTTATCTTAAGCTTTATTGGCGAATAGTTAACAATATAAAACTAAAGCTATTAAAATTAACAGATTAATGTTTTTAATTTTTACTAACATAATAAAAATTATCTTCATTATCGATTTAAGCTTCATTTACTTTTTTGCTCTCTTGTTAGGATTGATAGGGTATGTATTAGTTTGTAAATTAAATAACGCAATAATGGCCATAATAGTTAAAGCAATAGATCTATACTTGAATAAAGCGACATTTTTAAAGTTAAACTTTTAAATTTCTAAATATACTTTTAAAAGCCAATCTCGTACTAAAATAATATCAACTATATATGCTTAATTTAAAATTATTATAATCTAATCAATTAAACTAATCATATTTAAAATCAAAGTTTGGTGGGAATAAAATTGAAGCCAAAATGGTTGATAAAGTGGATGACATAGAAGCGAGTGGTAGTCGACGTCGAAGCGTAATTGCCAAACGAAAAGGTTTATTATCGCCGGCGGCGTCTCAACAAAAGCCAACGATCAACAGAATTATCAACAGCAAACGAAAAGGCACTGCAGGCAAAGATTATCCCACTTTCAATTCGGTGCCAAAAACCGGTTTCGACTGTACCGAACTCGACTCCGGCTCGTACGCTGATATCGAAACGGGATGTCAAGTATGGCACATATGTCAGGGCAGCAGAAAGCATAGCTTCCTGTGTCCGAACGGTACCATTTTTAACGAACGAAACACAATCTGCGACTGGTGGTACAACGTTGACTGTCCCAAACCGGTCAAACTCGAGGACAGCGAATCACACTCTAAGGACAGCGAACGCGAGAATTATAAAAAATCTAAGAGAAAGAGATTATTTAATTATTAATTCATAAAACACAAGTTGAATAAGTTTCAAGAACTTCATGATTACATTTAATTATGTGTCTGATTAGTTGAAACTATACTTGTGTTTTGGTGTTTTTATTGTTATTATTTTTGTATATTTAGTTAGTTATTTTGTTAAACTTTATTTTACTTTTGGCTTATTTGTCTTTATATATTTTTTACATTAGTTTATAGTTTTGTTAATTTTTTTTATAAAATATATAATTTAAAGTTTTTGACAATAGTTTTACAGATTTTTATTATATTTTTTTAAAGTTAAATATTAATTAGTTAGTTATTTCTAGTGTCCAACTCGATTAAAAACGAAGTGCTAGTTGTTCTGTGCTAAGATTATCATAAAATTTATTAAGATTTTTAAAATAATGTTACAAATATTTAATATTATAGAAAATTTTATAAATTAGATTATGACTTAAAATCTTTAAGTGTTTTCAAAACTAGTTTATTGAGAATTACTTTAGCATTTTTGCAAATATAACACGTTATTATATTTATTAAGAACATTATTATTGACAATCATTGATCACAAATATCGCTAAAACTGACAAATTATAGCTGACATTTGCGAAAATGCTTAAGTTATTCTTAAATAAATCATGTTTATATACTTGTTTACAAAAATTATTCTTTAAACAATTGGTTTTTACAAATACAATGTTGAATGTTTGTATGTAAAAGTTTTCAAAACTGATTATCAATAAAACTCGAGCCTTTTGTATATGTGTAATGCAGAAATTATGGCATAATTATATGAAATCACAAACTCGTTTCTAAACCTTATCTCATCAATTAAAATTAGAGTAATTGCAAAACTTGGTTGCTTTAAATAATTTTTTATTCATTTATTTTGTGACATTCATATTTAGAATTAATTTTGTGATATTTTTGACAATTTCCACAATTCTTTGCGAATGTAATTTCATAAGAAGTCACGCATGACTTTCAAATTTAAAACAATCCAACTTTAAGATAATTTTAATGATTTACATTTACAATTTAACAACACAGTATTATAATGTCAGTGTCAGAAGTCAGTGTATATTAAAGTGTTAAGTCAGTGTTATATGTAAATGAGTTTATTTGATTTGTAATAAATTACTTAATTTATTTAAATATTAGGCAAGACTTCAAATTCGAACTCTTATCGAGACCCAGTGGCGTAAAAAGTCCAGCTTAAGTCTTATTACTCTTGTATATTATTTCGATTTATAACAGCGGTTTTAAAAGTTTATGACTTTTATTAAAATATTTTATTGATTTTGTTATATACTTTATAGTTTTCTTATATAAATATTAATTTTTATACGAAAAATGGCAAATAAATTTTCGTTAATAGCTGACACGTAATTTTTATGTGATTGATTGTCGTTCATGATATGTTACCAAAGATACGAATTTAAAGAAAATTATTTTTTTGTTTGTTATATTTTGGTCATCAAGAAATTATTTGGATAAATACAAGAATCTAATTAGAGAATTAAAAGTTAATATTAGTCTAAATCTTTAGTTAGAAATTAAATTTGCTTTAATTTAATTAATTTACAGTATTAAGTTAAAAATATTTCCTATGAAAATATGCTTTTGTCAAATTCTTTCATTTACAAGACGTCCCAAACAGAAGTCATCGGAGCGTTTCGGTCACTGATGAGATGTGCTTTAAATCGCACGTTAGACCTAAAAGAGTTCATTATTTTTTAATTTTATGCTTTTTGGTTTTACCCTTTAAAATGCAATTTTAATCAAATAAGTTAGTTTCGGAGTAAAGTAAATTTTGTCACAGACTTGGCATGAATTCTAAATCAATTTTATATTTGTGGCCTATTCTTAATTACTGCATGAGAATTAGTATAATATTGTGGAAATGTTTATCAAATCAAATAATGATCCATAAAATTTGTGTCGAACTTTTATTTGAATAAGTGCTCGATAAGTATTTTATATATTATCAATTGTTGATTTTAAACAAATCATTAATGCTTTACTTGTAAACAACTTGACCTATTGTTTTGATTATTGTGATAGTGATGTAGACTCAAAATTTTTAAGGAAGGCGGGAGAAAGAGATGAAGAGAGAGAGAGAGAGAGAGAGAATAATACTGTGAATAACACTTGTGAATATTACATAGTTTATGGGTTAGTAAATAAGTTGATAAG
>JAQIYA010000674.1:0-17864 GCA_034699355.1 Microtritia minima
AAAATTATTTATTTTACTTTACTTTAATTTAAAGACTTTGTCTTTTCTGAAATATAAACTTTTATTAATAAATAAATAAATAAATAATTAAAACATCAACTTTTTATTCAATAGCAATCTGTATTGTCTTAGAAAATTAATCTTAATTGATTCAAATTTCTTTTAGTTATTCGAAAATTTTTAAATTTATTTTAAAACAACATAACTTGTAATATTTTTAACATTTAAATATATTTATAAATTTATAGTCTAATATAGAAAATTTATTTATGTCTATAACAATGGTGTAATAAAATATTGAAAGAGATAACGAATTTATATGTATATTACAGAAATGAAAAATAAATTTTTGATAATTACAAACACTATTTCTGTTATCTTTTTATGCCATAAATGTTTATACAATAACGTGTATAGACTTCATAAAAATATAATACTGAACTTGTATTTTATTCATTAACAGAAAACAATTTAATTTCCAAATATTTTAGTGATTAATTATAACGTTATCATTAATATTGAAAAAGTTTTAAAAAATTAAGTATACATAAACATTTATTTCTGTACGAGAAATAAATGTATTTTTAGTATTTTATTCTTCATTAGTTATGGGAAATTGAGAATTACGGCAAAAATTGACGCCAAACGTATAAAACGAGAAGATAATTGTCCCCAACATTACAGAAGAAAATGATATAAGTATTAATAACCAAAAGTGATCGACTTTAGGCAAAGAAAAGACGATTAAAAATTTGATGAGTTCCATAAGAATATTGACACTCGTTTGAACACTACTTATCAGTGGCGGACTACTGGTCGTGGTTTGAATGAGTTGATTGACACCCATGTCCGCAATCCATAACCCAAATCGAGCAGCAGTTACACCAGTGAGGAATAAAATGATGGCTAATCTTTCGTCGGTAATCCAAAACTTGAACGCATCCGCGAGACACAGAACCAAACAAATGGTTTCGCTTATAAAGCCAATGAGTGCCGACTTCTTCACTCCAAACCTTCTCACTAAATACGGATAGCATAGCGTGCCGATCACACCCATAAATCCAGACGCTAACGTCACAAAACCCAACTCAATCTCGTTAATACCTTTTTCGGAAGCGTATCCAATGGTGATCGGGTCGAAACCCAATATAGTTAAATATAAGAGAGAGAAACTTAAACCCGGCGTTAAAAATGATTTGAAATATAATAGGAATGCGCTTAAATTAAATAAATTTGTTGATTGTTTAAGCGCCACCTTTTCTTTACGCAAATTTGGCACTGATTTATAAATGGAAATTAGAAGTGAATATTCAACAAAAGCGGACAATACATTGAAAGAGGCGAGAAATATAGCTGAACCCAACAGTGACCAGCGGTTCATTATTATTCCCACCAATAACGGAGAGATTAAACTGCAAATTAGGTCCAGTCTTCGTACGATTGCATTTAAGTCTAAAAAATTATTTTATAAATATTTTTAAAATGTGTTTTAAATGAATAAATAGAACTTTGAATAATCTTATATAACTTATTACAGTCAAGTATGAGAAGTTTCTTACTGTGCATGAAATGCTTTGAACCGAGTTTTTTAGACTTTGAAATATGAATTGTATTTAATATTTACATTTACAAATTGAGTAAAATGAAAAATTTTAGAAAATAACAGAAAATAAATGTGGTTTATAACTGTTTTTCAATTGAAAATAATGCAATAATAAATTACTATAAAAAGTTTAAAAATTGTTTAATCAAATCAGTGTAAATATAGTGTCAAATTAAATTATTGTTAATCATTATTAATCTGCAAATTATTATTTACATTTAAACTTATGTTTTATTGTTTAAATAAGAAATAATTAGTAAATAAATTTATAAATAATATTTTTTTTTGTATTTCATATATTAAATAAAATTTTTAATCTAAATTTTAGCCTAAAATACTCAGTTCTGAGCATTTCCTAAATAGGACTTCAAAGCTGTTCAAAACTTTTCCAAAACAGTACTAAAGTCATTATATTTGACTGTAAAGGAATTGAGTGTATGTGTTTGAAAAATTGTTTGTTTTTTTTGTAGCGATAACCGGGAAAAAGGTTAGTTTGTATAAATTAATTTGAATACCTGTTAATTGTATCTCATTGTTGGCGATGCAAAGCAACCAATCTTTTTCTAAGCAAGTCGTGTATCCAATACTCCATATTTGAGCCACAATTGAAAACGCAATTAATCCGATTTGAGACACCCATTTGTTTGTCTGTTATAAGAAATAAACTATGATTTTAATCCAAACCAAACAAAACAATCACATGCCATACGTTTTCGTCAAATAATTTCAACTCGAAAATCAAGACACAGACAGCGCTCAAAGCTGTGAATCCGTTTTGGAGAAACAGTGATATCTGAACTTCTCTCAATCTGGACGTCTTTTCGATCCATCGACCGACGAATGGCGCACAAAATAGCACTATCACAGACGAAATGATGCCATGTATTGAAGCCAATGTGAACGATCCCGGACTGAGATGAATGAAGAACAGTCCGATACAGAACTGCCACATGCGGTCGC
Source organism: Microtritia minima (assembly GCA_034699355.1). Lineage (NCBI taxonomy): Eukaryota > Metazoa > Arthropoda > Arachnida > Sarcoptiformes > Euphthiracaridae > Microtritia > Microtritia minima. The sequence continues at coordinate 2,564 of JAQIYA010000674.1, forward strand.
CCTGTGTTTGAATTTGTATATCAATATTAAGTTTGCCGTTTCTTATAGGACATCGTTACCCATGAGGACAGAATCCGATTTAAATATAACTTATATTTAAGTTTTCGCGATAATTTTTTTTCTCGTGAATCCGCATTCAAGTCTTCCTGTTCGACAGTCCACATATTTTATATCACAAAGCTTTCTATAATTTTATTGAAAATATTTTACTGTAATATTTATATTTAAAAAACAAACACTTTTTATTTCATGATAATGTAAGGCAAAGAAGCATGCAAAGAATATTTCAGGTATATATTATTTTTTAAATTATGAAAGAGCATAATAGACGAGAAGATTGGTTTCATAGATGCGTCTCGTGTGAAAAACTGATAATGTCATGCCTATCACATGTCTAAATAATTACTGTTAAGTCACTGAATTACATTTGGGCGTCACTATTAGGGCTTACCTTGAGTTTTTTTAAAATTTATTTTAAAATAAATAATTTTCTTTAGTTATTTTCATTAAAATTATTTTGTAATAATTACAAAAAAAAATAATATATAAATATAAAATAAAACAATTTAAACTTTTCAATAGTTTTAATTCGAGGTTATTTTTAGACTAATATAAAATTGATGTGCAGTTTGAAATTATCAAAAGTTTGATAACTTTATGTTACTAATTGTTTAAGTTTCGTGTTCAGGTTTTAAGTTTCAATTTTCTAATAAAATCAAGGTTTGCTAAACTAGGTTTGAAACTAGTGTTTTGAATAAGTTTTGATAACAGATACAGAATTGGCATTCAAGCCAAATGACACCGAAAATGAGCGCTTGATTGAACACTTGAAACTTGTTTGTCCAATAAAATGTTTAACAATTGAGTAAAATTAATATTAAATTTATAATCAATAATTGAGTTTAAGCAGAATATCATAATATTTTTAACTTTAAGTTTTATTCTTAAGTTTTATGTTTAAAATAACACCTAAAATAAACAACAGTTGACTTTAATAACTCACTTCTCTATTAATTGATTATAAGATAGTACTCTCAAAAGTAATTGCAAATTACAATAAAGTTTATTATTGCATGTTTACAATATTCTTTTTCAAATTTAAGTAATAAACATTTTTAAGATTAATTATATTAAAAATGATTAACAACTTTGAGTAATAAAAAAGTGACACACATTAACTTAATTAGATTCCAGTTGTGAAGTCGATGTTAAATTTGCCGCTAATCAAGTCATAAATAATGTAGTTTGAGATCATTCTTGGCAACAAAATTATTTAAATTCAATATATAAATATTTAGATAATAATACATGCATTTGTCGAAAATTAATTGAGAAACAAATTTAAGATAATCAATGGAAACAAAGCTATTTACGGCCGTTTTCAACCCAATGTCAAACTCTTGAATTGCGATTCACTGAAATGCGATTCACTTTGCAGTGAATTGCGATTCATTTCACTGCAGACCTGTTTTGGTGCCAATCATTTAACTATGCGTAGGGATTGTTAGTGATGTGCACTTCATTTTCATAATACGTTTGTTTCCCATATTTGTTTCGAGATTATCATTACTTAATTTACAAAAATTGTAATTTCAATTTTTTTTAAAGAATTATTTTTAAAAATAATAAATATTGTCGAAAATAAAACACGCATTTTCTATATTTGTGTTTCGAAGCGCTCGTTCATTATTTGATAAATTTAAAAATTCACAATAATTTATGTCAGTCATCGACCAACACATCAATCAATTAATAAATAACTACCCATTTATCCCTTTGCTTCGCCACTAAAAACATAATTTTTAAAATATAATTTTAATCTCTCAAACGGTATTGAACTCACTTGAAGTTAAACTTGAAATTTTCTTGTGTACAAAAAGTAGTAAATAGTTTCAATTGATGCCATTTGGCGCGTGTGATCGCCACTACTCGTGATGACAGCCATCGTATTGGTTGGTCACAGATCGCTATCACTTAATATATTTCTCATTCACTTCATAAATGTTTACATTGAACACTGCCTACAGATGGCTCTCTTATAGCGAGAGTAATGTTTGTAAAGATAGAGCCATTCAATAGACGAGTCGTTTGCGCATCTGTTACATACATGTCATGTGACTTCAATGCTTTGTTTTTAAATTGGCTTACTTTCATTGATATTGAATTGTTTAACGATCGACAAACACATCGAAAGTATTAGAGCTGTTAAGGACATGGATGTGAATGAGGGAAACAAAAGGATTAAAGTGAACACTGAAGAGACGATGGAAACGATAAACAATGAGAGCAGTGAATGCAGTGAAGGCAACAAAGAGTGGCAACACTTCAATCCTGTATGCGATGCCGAGACTCACACACACAGTGATCATAACAGACGAGTGAGTGTTGATATTTATTTATCCATATTTTTCAAAAATTACGAAATGAGTGTAACTATTATTTTCAAATAAATTGTCATTTTATTAAATCAAATAATTTTTAATTATTTTATGGTTTCATTACAGGAAAACAAATCAAATCGCGACTCATTCGACAGATTTGGTGACGATATGTGCGAAGAGTTGTTACGATATCTACCATTACATGAATGTTTTAATTGCGAGTGTGTGTCAAAACAGGTCAAGCGATGCGTATATAGACGTCAGACTAAACTCAAACTCAAGTCAGAAAGTAATGATTGGAAAACTCTAATATTGACAGAAAAATGACCACAAATGATGGACTGATAGATAAATCAATTCTCAAGAGTTTGCTCAGAAAATGCCGTTTTATCACAGATATTAATATTAATTTAGATAATAATAATATTGAAGACGACGTCATCGATATATTGCGATAAAATTGTTCGCGTGTGAAGTCAATCATATTTAGGAACAAAATCATGACAAATAATGCGTGGAAAATGTTTGCCGAAATTGGCGGCAAATGTTTGCAAAAATTGTTTTTGCTTCACGAAGAGTCTTATCCTAAAGAAAGTCTTTTAACCCTCTTTAAATTGACGCCAAATTTGATTGACTTCGAAACAATTGTCTTAAACCACATTATTTTCGATAACAGTGTTGAACTGTATTTACCAAAATTGAAATCAATTCGAGCGAACTTTACATATGAAAGTGATTTCAAAATATTTGCCGATATGTACTCGGATAGAGTCGAGAAATTAGAATTGGCTAATTTGGAAAATCTCGACACAAATATTATTAAGATGTTCAATCAGTTGTCTCGCTTTAGAAAATTAAAATCACTTATTTTAGGAATTAATGGTAATTCTGGTGATGTCGTTATTAAGAGTGGACTGAATTTAATTGCGAAAAATTGTTTACAATTACGCGAATTAACTGTTAGCTTTCAAGCACCTGATGTTATTGTTGAAGCTTTTCAGGAAACTATTGATTATAATTTTATTTCCTTAAAGCGATTGACGTTAGATTTTCGTAATAAAATTGATGACAGACTGAAGTTTCTAAAGTGTTGCCCGAATTTGGTTTATTTGAGCATTAGAGCAGAGAAATTGAAAGGCGAAACCTTTTCCGACATTCACTTATATGTCCCGAAATTGAAGTCAATTGAATTGATAAACATTTCGGTTAAAGCTAATTCAAAGATATGTTTGACACAATTTAAAGAATTAGTTTCGATTTACTTGAAATTCACTAAATTACTGTACACAGAAGACATCGGTCCGCGTTTAATTAAAGACTGCGTTAACATTCGAGATATCGATTTGAATTGCATTACACTATTGAATATACAGGAAATAGAAACGTTCATCTCTCGCGCCAAACTTAATCCAAAGCGTAGCTATTATTTAAAGACTGCTTTATGGGTTAATTCCGAACCTTTAAATATGTATTATGGATATGAATTGCATGAAATTATGCAAAATTTACCCAAAAATGTAAAATTAATATTTAGATTTTTCGTGAAGGGTAAACCCGATACAGAACCAGTTTCGGTACACGATTCTGAGTAATAATCCAAAATTAAAAGCAGCAGATTATTCATTAATATTTCATATAGTATTCATTTGTAACATTTTTTTAAAGAACGATATAACAAATATGTAATACGATGTAACATTGAAACTGCAAATATATTTTAATTATTTTCACACGAATATTTGAATTTATTCAAGTCTATAGAGATAATTTAGCAAATGAGTTGAAATATCACAAATACATTGAATATAATTATTAAATACAAATTTAGATAACAATAGGAAAATGGCAGAAAGCGCTTCAATGAGTCGATTCAGCCATTTCTTTGGCCCTTTTATGCGCGGCCTCAACAGCGGCAGCGATTCCCGAGGCCACGTCCGCCTTGTCCAACACGTGAATGCCATAAATGGCAGCACCAGATGGCGAAGTGCACGCGTCTCTCAACTCTCCGGGATGTTTGCCAGACTCGAGCAAAGTCTGAGCCGCGCTCTGCGCTGTTCTGGCGGCCAACTTGACAGCCATTGCCCTGTTTAAGCCCATCTTAAACGCTCCGTCAGCCAACGCGCCGATATAATAGTAAGCAAACGCCAGTCCATTGCCGCCGAGAGCGCAGGCGGCGTCCATCTGAGACTCGGGCACGTGATTGAGTTGAGCGATACCTGACAACAGGTCCCGAATGATTGGACTGCACTTTTTGCTGTCCGGCTCGACATCGATGGCACCCAATCCGAGTCCGTACGCCACAGCGGTGTTGAGCATAATTCTGTGCATCTCAAGCATATACTTCTCCGGATGGTCGGGATTGAGAAGACAGGCGCGCACTTGAGATAGTTTCACACCAGAGACCAGCGACAACATATAAATGGGATGTTTCATATTGGGTATGAAGTTGGTGGTGAACGGATGCGGTCGAGAGCCGCCCATTTTGTAGCACTGTTTGATGACTCCTCCGTGAAAGCAGAGAAACACAATATCGCAATCATAGCGCGCGAAGATGTCGTAATTTCTTTTACTGCAATGAACGCCCAGTGTCTTCAATTTTTCCAGATTTTTGGTGGACTTTGCCGCCACGTATATCTTCGAGGGCTGTATCTTTGGTCCGTAAGTCATCAATCCTTTGATGATGGACTCCGTTATCTTTCCCGCACCGATGAATCCAATCTTAGCGTTGGATATTTCCAATTTTCCGGATCGTCTGCTTTTCTTACTGCTCGGACTGGCGGATGGACTGCCAGCCGGACTGGCCGGTGATTTACTCGGTGAGCTTTTGGCCGGCGAACCACCTTCTGGCGAACTCCCAGCTGGAGAACTACCGGCAGGCGCGGCACCCGATGGCGATCCGCCAGCACTGGACGGCGACGGAGATTCCGCTGGACTATCAGTTTGTTTGTCACCCATTGTTTCACTTCAATTGTCAAGCTTTTGTTTTCTTAGTTTTTAATTGAATGCTTTAATACGAAAATCGGTTTTGAAATAGTAATCAAATTTAAATTTTAAGCACACTCAACAATGCAATTCGATTTTGACTCTATAATCATTTATTGACTTTATAAAAGGGCGCGAATTTTTATTATTTCTAATTGTTGCTCGTTTTACTAAATTGAAATAACCAAAATATTAACGATAACAATAAATACTGTAAAATGTATTAATAATTAAATAAACAGAAAATCGAAACATTGATTTAGTCACTCATCTAATTATTGATACATTCTTTAATAAAAAATAATTAAATTTTAATTGAGAGCACGTCAGCTAAAAATACAAAATAAATTTTAAGTAATTTCAATAAAACTTTAAATAATTACGATCAATATTTAATTTTAACATTTTTTAATTAATTTTTTTTGAAAAATATACATATATCGGTCAAAATCATGTTAAAAGAATTTTTATTGAATGTAAATCTGTCTTAACTATAATTTTATCCTTATTAAGATAATTATAGTTATATTTAAATCATATATCTTTAAAAAAAGATCACTTATAAACCTAACGAGTCATTTAAAAGTGATTATAAAAATTCAAAAGAGGGTAATATATTTTTAATATTCTATTTCATTAACAAATTAAATGATTTTAAATTATAACATTAAAAATACAGTACAGTATAGAAATGTTGACTCTATGGGCAAACTTAAAACACAAACCAAACATTTTCACACGAGATGTCACATCTGTTGTGGTTTACAATTGTTTGTATTGATTGTCGGCATTATTTTAATTCACGCAAATAATATTTAATTATATAAAATTATTTGATTTATTTGTACTAATTGTCCACACTTTCTATGTTTTTTTTGCGAGAATTAAAGAAATTGCAATAAAAAAATATGCAAACTTGAAATTAGAGAGTATAAGTGAAAACACGTGCGAAACGAAAATAATGTAAACAACAAAACAAAACAAATGCCAAATTCAAACGAAAGCGATCGCCAATTGTGTCCACTCTTCGTGTTTCGGCCGCAAACGGTCTCAACGGTGACCGCGATTTGCTATTTAAGGCAAACACCAAACGATTCGGTAGTGTTGGGCACGGATTGCGGTGGACTTGAGTTGTGGTCGTTAACCACATATCGATTGCGAGCCAACATCGAAAGCCATAACAACTCGCGTGCCATTCATTTGATATCATTTGGGAATCGATTTCTGAGTCAACATAAAAATGGTGTCATTAATGTATTTAACGATCAGTTAATGATAGAGAAGTCGATGGACGTGTCGCCCATTTCGTACTGTAAATGTTATGTCGATTCGGACTCGAAATGGCTTTCCGTTTGTTCGCCGCTCAATAACAGCGCTATCGATGTCATCGATTTGAATAGCGGCGAAACGCTGACCACAGTCGGGATCGGCAAAAGTGATTACGGCATGTGTATGACTGTCTGTATGACCGCAAACGTCGAGCGAAAGCTTTTAATTATCGGTTACGAAAACGGATGTCTGACTCTATTTGGTTTAAGCGAAGCGACTAATTGTCCGCAACTAATGTCTGAACTGAAATGCTTTGACTCATTAATAACTTGCATGGACTTCGACGCCAGCATTAATTGCGGCGTTTGTGGTTCGGTCGGCGATCTGATCAGCGTTTGGCGGCTAAACGTCGCCGAAGATGAGACCAAATCTGTTGGTTTGACACTCAAGCGAAATGTGAAGCTAACGAACAGCGGTTCGATGTGTTGCGCAATACGACCCGACGCTCGCATTTTAGTGGTCGGCGGATCTGATTGTCGTATAAGAGTTTTTGCTTTTAAAACTTTGAAAGCGCTCGCTGTTATCGATAATCACAAACAGAGTGTCGAATGCGTGGCGTTTTCTCACCAATTAATTGAGAAAAATACAACTTATTTATTATTGGCTGCTTCTAGAGATAAGACTATAAGTGTTTGGTCTTTATATAATCAATAATGTTTATTATGTTTTATAATTTAAAATTTTGTGCAGTTAATTAAAATTAAATACTTTTAAAAGCAGTTGCTTCTCATTAAATGATTTGTGAATTAACTTTTTTCACTTTTAGAGAATGATATATCAGAGTATATAAATCTTATCGCATTTCTATTTGCTTTGCACTCTTTTTATGATTTTCACAGAATTAAAGGGTTTCACAGAATACACTATCTTTAAATATATCTATATATGTTATGCATTTTTATTTAATTATAATTATTTTTAATGTTGCGAAATAGTTTTATGTGCAATTTATATAACGCATAACGTTGGATACCGATCTAATAACGGTCTTTTTTATTTAATAATTAATTTAATAAGCATAAAGTCATACATGATCTGTATCGGCAACAATTTGGTTAAAAATTTATTGCTTGTGTCAGTTATGAAATTATTGCGCATATCTTTTTGCTGATAATAATTACTATAATGAAAATTATGCTTACTCTTTATTTTGTTCTAATGTTGATAATCATAATTGCATTACTGGTTGTTAGGCCTGCTATAACAATGCATAATAATGAATATTGAGAAAGAGAAACACATTGTTGTGGAAAAAACGAGAACGACTGGCAAAAGAAATACATGAAATACATGGGTGACTATCATTTAGGGGAGAAAGTGTTGCATTGCAGAGACTGGCTTAGCCTGTGTTTCCAAGTCATTTGTTGTAATTTAATGTCGTGATGTGCGTTGTGATACATTAAATTTGGACGCGTGACAGTACGTTGCGTTGAGGTCAACAATTAACTTTCGCTTTTCATTATTTAATGGCGGGAATTAAAAAGAGAGCACTTTGGCTAACATTAATTAAAATGTAGATTCAGTCTACCATTAATTTTATATCAACAAAGAGAGAGACGAGAGAAACAGAAAGAAAATAATTGCCGATATAAATAGCGTAAACCAACAAAATTTACTGCATTTATTTATATTTATATTTTTTAAGTATAGTTTTTAGTTTTTCATTTTCACTCTGGAATCGCGTTTAATTAGAAAATGGCAATCAGGGACTAATAATTGGTCTCTAAAAAGGTAGAGTTTGTCTCGAACAAGATATATATCAATATGAGATATCGAATCGCTTGTGAGAATTAGGTGGCGGACATTAATTTTATGGTGTAATCCATTTTTCGAGTCACTCTCGAGAAGAACGCGAAGAACGAAACGGCGAGCTCTACTTATTTTTGCGAATACCATTTATTTGGTTTGATTTGTGACCCTAACAAGTAATTAACTATCTTTTAACGAGTTGTATATTCTTGATCGTGAATTTTGTTAAGCGCCAGCTTTTATTTTTTGATTTTTTTTAAATATTCAAATATCAATGCATACGAATTAGGCTAACAGTTTGCTAACATTTAATGCTTTCTCAGCGCATTATTTATTTAATTAAAATAATCTCTCATATTGTGCCGCATGTTATTGAATCGTTAACTTAATGCTTGCCATTATGTCGTCAAACAGGCATAAATGCCATCATTGATATGAAATAAATAAGTAACACAAAGAGTTTTTTATTGTTAATATTGAAAGACACGTTTGATAACTCATATTATTTTTATTTCCAAGACTGCAATTATTTTGAATTAAGAAAATATAATGAAGTAAAAGGTTTATGGTTCTCGAAAATTATAATAATTAAGTTTTAGTTTTAAATAATTTTAATTTTTATTATTGTTTGAAATAAATTAAATAAAAGCCCAATTTCCTTACATTTAGACATGTGTGCGAGAGATTGATAAATGTCGAGACATTTTTTAAAAATGAAAAATTAATATCGCATACTTTTAATTAATTCATATTATTTATTAACGTTAGCATAACTTTTAAGCGTTAATGAGTGCATTTTTTTCACTCTACATATTTAATTGCGATCTGTGATGATGTGATGTACGGATTTGAGAGCGCTTTTAATGCGCAATTAAGAGCAAATTAAGATCTACTCTCTATACCTGAATAAAGTGTATTAATTTGGGGATAAGAACCTCATTTAATTAAATAAGAAAACACTATAGACTCGAGTATAGTTTATACCAATATTTTCACTCCACTCAATCATTCCGGGTATAAAAATAGCTATACTCTTATATAAGCGAAACAAAATTAAAGTTAGATTCCTATTAAGATTGTGTTGACAATAAAATCACATAATTTTTTTTGCATTCAGCGAGCGATAAAAATTTAATAATCATTCATTTAGTGCGTTCGCGTATCACGAATTTAGCGCACTTCTCTCTACTCTGTCTTAATTCGTGCAGATTATCAGCAATAATTGTTTGTCTCAAATATCATTATCACTGAAGACCATTAAAAGTCACGGAAAAAATTGAGAGTCAGACTCGAATTGTTTTTCGTTTATATATATATATATATTTTTCCTCCTGATATGATGCGATCGAGTTTTAACTGTACATTTAAAATTAGAAAAAAGCAAAACAAAATTATAGCGCAATATGTGGATAACTCGATACGCAAATGTAAGCGACCTTAGATGCCCGAAGGCATTACTCCTCAGTTTATTTTAGATTTTGTATTTTATTTTATTTCACAATAATCATAATTTCTCTCATTCATAGCCTTAAACACGCGTAATGGCATTGAAGCGAACGTATTAGAGTTTCTCTAAACACAAATAATCATTAATTTTATAGTAAATAAAAAGGTAGAATCGAGAGTGAAGTTAATTTTTAACTTATTATCTGAAACAAAGACAATATCTGTGGTGGAAATCGCTTTCGTTTTCAAATTTCATGAGTCATTAATATTTTACGTATTTATCAAAAAAAAACTGTTTCGCCATCGCTTCAACCATTTTGGCTGTCAATAAATTGCTTTTTCGCCTTTCCTTTTGTTTTGCAAATCATAAATTTTAATTTTTTTCTTCTCTCTCTCTCTTATTCTCCGCTGCTTTGCTTCTTATTAGAAATTTTTTTATATCTGACTTGAAGTTGTTTTGAATTAAATACTGCTCCATAAAAGCAACTTTATTTTACGTGGGCTGACAATGATCTGAGTATACGTGAAAAACTAACAATAATAAGTAATATTTATGATAATAATAATAATAATAAAAATTTTGCAAAAAAAAATTATCAAAATAAGATTAAAGCAAAGGAGTTTAATATATTTTTCCTGTTTATTTATTACTAGAGGGATGAATTATCAGTGCTGTAATTAGTGGGTTAATAAACAATAAAGAAAAGAAAATAAGATCAAAAGTTAAGACTAAAATTGAAGCCAAAAAAGTATTAAAAAGACTATATCATGAAAAATCGAGACATAATCCAATTGAGCCGAAATTGTGGAAGCATTCCTAAATTTATAGCATGTTTATTGAGGCAACGAATAGCCGATTTTGTGTCTGTAGCCTACTTTGAACAATGGGGCTCAACATTTTCGACATTCTCGCCAGCGTTTCGATGTATTATTACAATCATTGTTATCGTTATTATTATCATTATTATTGCCAATTGTGTGATCACTAATAATTGATTCGTGAAATTAAATGTAAGAAATATTATGTTTTTTGATGGCTTCAGATTTTGATGTTTAGGAATCTCGTGTAACTGAGAGTTGCCATTAACTTCATGAGAGTCTATAATAATGTTTTAGCATAAAAAAAATTATATCGACGTTTATGTTTAAACTTCAAAGTGTGTCTCAAGAGTCGAGCGAAAGTAGAACTTTTCTCATCGACCCGAACCAAAAAAGAATAAAACTAGATTTTTCGTGAATAATAAAATCTTTTAAGGCATACTTTAATTGATTTAATTGTATAGACAAATTTAACTGTATTTTTTTTGCAAATGTAATTGTAATTGAATAAGAGATATGTAGATTTAATAAATCAAACATAATGACTGTTTGCGAACATATATAACACGATTTGCTTTTATTTTCGTTTTGGCTTTATTTTATGAGTACGTTTGGTCGAGATATGAAAAAAAGAACAATTTCTTTGTTATTAAAAGAGGAGCATAAATAATGAGAATGATTTACAATGAATTATGACTTGAAAGTAAAATATGGCGGTTTAAGACGTTTAAGACTCCAGCGTTCTGTGCACCTAAAACTAAACTAATTGTGTTACACTTGAAATAGAAAATAAATTGGAAACGAAAAACAAAGAAAAACTTTTTAAAAAGTGAAATCACTAACTATCTATCAAGAAAACCCTTTCGAAAATTTTGTTTTCTCTCTCTTTGCGAGAATAGAAAGTTTATGTTCATTCATTAGACATTCTAGTTTGAAAAATGTTATCGATTTTGTACTCGACTTTTTTACCTTAAAGTTCACGAACTATTCCCATCCGAATTGAATTAAACTCTCTCTTATCTATTAAATTATAGCCTTAAAAAATTAAAACGCTTTCGCTGGCGATCATAAATATCGTAACGCGAAAACATAGCGTCATTATTAAAATGAAAACTCTTTTTTAATGAATGCGTTTAATGTTTAAGACTCCAATTTGGAAGTATAGGTCATAAACCCGTTGAGCGTGTTTACAAGAGTTAAATTGTCAGTACAGTCTATGAATACCAAATATATATCTGCTGTCTGTTAGTTTGTCCATTCTTTTCATCCCACATGAAGTCTAGCCAACTCTCGGCTTATATTATCATAATTTTATGTTAACATTATGTTAGAGAAAATTTTCATTCTCGCGATAAATCTTTTTTTCCAAACCAGTAAAATAGTTGTAACTTTGAAATATTTATTTTTTTTGGAATAACAAAATTAAAAATTTTATGCCTTTGTCTTGTCATGTTGTCTGTATCCTACTTTTAAAAAATTAAAATATTTAAATCTTTCAGAAAAAAAATTTCTCGTTTGCATTCTATTTTAAAAAATTTAGAATTTCAATACTTTATGAAATTAATAAGAGTGGTATAAAAATAAGTAAAATATTACTTTTTGTAAAATATAATAAAAATATATTTTACTTTACTCATAGACAATGACTTAGATTTAAATAATTCAAAAATTGTTAAAATAATTAGCACACTATTTCGATTTATCATAATTAAAGATTAACAATTTTAATAGTAATTTAATGTAAATAATAATATATGTAAATACTATTTTTTCCTTATTTTAAGTATAGGTATTATTTATAATTCGTAATTGGGTTTTGATTAGATTTATTTATTTAATTTTACGAAAAAAAAAAATTTATTATTAATATTGATTGATAAAATAAAGTATAGTTAAAATTTAACAGTAAAATAAATTGTTTGCCGTAATGTTATCGAACTCATTCATTCAATTATATAATAAGAGCGTCATTGACCGGCATTGAATGTTTCAAATTGTCGCACTAAAATTAACCTCAAATTTTAACCATTATTACATTATTAAACGTCCATAAACTGTAAAAATGTCAAAATGATAAAATAATTTGTAATCTCTCTCTCATTAGATAAATGTTTAAATCTACTCAAATGTATAAAAATTTACGTAATTCGCGAGACTATATGTTTTCGGTCAGAGATAAAAAATCAGCATAAAATTTTGTGAACAAACATTCTGTAAAATAGATTTAAATGGCATAAATTTTAATTTTATTCAATCTGCAATCGTAATACAGTATAATTCTGCAATATTAAAACCAGTTGAAACCTCACACGTTTAAATAAACTGCTAATCTATTACTAAAATAATACGAATTCTGGGAAATAAAAATACTTATCTGATGTAAATTTCTCGCGTGGAAAATTCTTATGTGTATAACTAATTTTATTATTGACATTGAATATGTATAATTTTGAATTTAATTATGCTTTATATTTTAATTAATAATATTTTACTTAAATAGAGAATCTGTATATATTAATTTTATTGTTAAAACAACATAGAGATTGAAAATAGATAAAAATTTTAGTTTAGAGAGAGAGAGAGAGAGAGAGAGAGAGAGAGAGAGAGAGAGGTTTTAACATTTCGCTACTCAAGAACGAAATGCATTTAAAAATTTGCAAAATAAATCAAATACAGTACGCCCTCGAAGATGGCAACTCAAAAACTTGTTAACTTTAGGTTTTTTAACATTATTAGTGTATCAAACTCATTATTAATATATTAAAAATCTATTGCCATCTAAGAAACTTGCTAACAGTTGAGTTGCCAACTTCGAGGGCGCACTGTATAATTTCCGCAATTTGGCAAAATTTGGTTTGTGGCCGAAAAACTTTATTTTTGTTAACTAGTTTTGCGATTACAATTAAGTTAAAATTTTTATAGATCTAATCAATGAGAAATATTAGGAGTATTAAAACCAAAAAATCACATGAAGACAAGCCATAATTTCGTCTATTTTATATTTGAAATAAACTCTATTGTTTCTAAAATTGTTTTAATAATGGCTACCCTTTTTAATTTACCCTAAGCGTGACAAATTTATTTAGCCTTCAACCCAAGATCAAGCCTAAAGCCTGGTCTTTCCTTCTTATAAACAAAACGATTGACTAATTTCTTCACTAAACTTTGTTGATGTCATTAAATACAAGGGCATTCAAATAAATTGTTAAATATATGCAGTCAGAGATGGATTTTTATGTACGATTGATTTCGTGCACTTTTCGATTTTGTGAGTAATTTCTAAAATCAATTGTAATTAAATTTGTATTAAATATTAATTTTATGTATATTTGCGTATTATGTAAATTCTAAATATTTTCGCAAATCATAATTGTAGATAAAACGCATTGTCGAGAGAGTAACGACGACTAAAATAAATTAGTAAATATTTGAGAACAAATTTCTATTTAAATTATATACATTGAAATAAAGTTTATATACAAATGTACGCTCGAATCATTATAATATATTAAGATATAATATATTATGTTTATTTTAAGGTCAAACGTATTTAAAAATACAAAAGAAATATAAGCCTGAATGCAACTCACAAGTGGACAATCATATCTTTTATATATATCTTGCATCTAATTATGTATTGAAAAGTCAGGCAATTTTGATGCGTTTATTGAATTTTCTAAATTATATAAAATGTTGTATTAATTGTTTAACATTTTTTTTTATATTGTACTAAAATTTTATGCAATAATTTCATAATAACTTTATATATTAGCGTTTTGTGTGTGTATTTATTAAATAAAATTGCTTTTGAGTTCAAATTCAAATACTATACTATACTTTTTACATTTTAATCATAGTTTTAAAAATACAATTGACATCAAAGAAACAGAAATTATGTAATCTATTTCTAAATAGTGATTGATAATAATTTTTTAGAAAATGAAAATAAATAACATTCGTGTACTGATTTAATTTAGTTATTGCTGTATATTTCGAAATGAAAAATCAGCAAATATTTTTAAAGTATTAATTAAAGTTTTCCACATAATAAAGTCAATGTATAACTGAGAATAACTCAGGAATGTTAACACATTTTGAAAAAGTTATAAAATGCTGACATTATAATTTTCGACTAACATTCATAATATGTTTTTGCTTTCAAGTTCTCTCTTTAAGTTCAGAGTAAAAAGCTTTAACTCAATGCTAAATATTAAGACGTTCATAAAAAGTTTGAGCACGAAACTCAAGTTTTTGGTGCAAATATTATTACTAAAGTTTTAAGTTTTAATATGTATAGTTGCAAATATTGTTCAAATTTAATAATTAAAATAAAAATTTTAAATTAATAAAAGGCCAATATTATCAATAAATTACAAAAAGATAATAAAATAATAATACTGTTAAAATCAGCTCATACTTTATAATAGATAAGCTGTACTTATCCACTAAAAGTTTGGGTAAAATATAAATATATTTTTAAAAAATTTCTCAACTCTGTTATACTAATTTATTTGTTTCAAAGCAAAAAACATTTCTTTAACATTTTAACCACATAAGTAAACTAAATGTGAGTTTTACAAATCGAAAAATTGCAA
>JAQIYA010000675.1:0-17861 GCA_034699355.1 Microtritia minima
TCCTTTTGAACCACCAATTTATTTGCAGCATTTAACTGATATTTAGTTGAGTTAATGTCTGACATTTCTCGTAAAACTATCTCAAACTGTTGGTTGACGTCATCTCTAGTTAAATGTCCAAAATTATATCCGAGAGCTTCTCTCAACTCATCGGCCGTTGAATTGTTAGCTCCGAGATATAGCATTGCAAACGCTGTCGATATACTGAACGGAGAGAAGAATACATTAATATTATCGTCATATAAGTGTTGAAGCAGTTGTATCGCTAAATGATTGTTAGCCTTTGAAATGGAGAGAGTCTTAACCTCTCTCTCAAATGAATTGCCGAATACAGCAATAAAAACTAAAGTTAAGATCCAATACATTATCGAAATTTTTTTAAAATAAATGTTTTGATTCTAAGTTTTTAGAATCAAAAGTTTTTTACTTTTTTATATAATTAACACTTATATTGATGTGAAATTACAAAGCTTTTCGTGACATTGCGGAACTCAGACAAGTTATCTATTTGTTTGCAGTACTTTCATCAACATTTTTATATCATGTATCATATGTATTGTAAAATTATTACGCAATGTATTTGTTTGTTTCTAAGCAAACAATTTATTTATTTTTATTTTCAATCAATAATTCACATCAAACAGTTATAATGCATTTATATTTTAGTTAATCAATTAGTCTCATTGTTAGCAGATGGAAATATAAGTACATGTTATGCGATGTTAAATAAAATATTGTATTGATTTACAATGCGAGGCAACTGGCATGATATAAATGCGATAAAAATGTTGTTCAAGTTCCTGATTATAGATGTGAAAGCTGTTGAATTTCCACGCAATTATTTCTGTTTAATTTTATTTTAGATAAAAGTGGTATAAAAGCTTATTCGTGTTTAACTGTGGAAAATATTAATTAAAGTTACTTAATTATGTCGTGGCTTATAGTTGTCGTATTGATTGCTGTATTCGGCAGTTCATTTGAAAGAGAGGTGAAAACTCTCTCCATTTCAAGTGCTAACAATCATTTTGCGATACAACTGCTTCAACAATTATATGCCGATAATGGCAATGTATTTGTCTCTCCGTTCAGTATATCGACAGCGTTTGCAATGCTATATCTCGGGGCTAACAATTCAACTGCGGATGAGTTGAGAGAAGCTCTCGGATATAATTTTGGACATTTAACTAGAGATGACGTTAACCAACAGTTTGAGAGAGTTTTGCGGGAAATGACAGACATTGACTCCACTAAATATCAGTTAAGTGCTGCAAATAAATTGGTGGTTCAAAAGAATTTTTCTATTTTAACCACATTTAAAGACAATCTTCGCAAGTATTATCAGGCAGTCATAGACAGCGCAGATTTTGCTGGCAATGCTGTGGGAGTTATGAATGATATCAACGCATGGGTTAAACAGCAAACTCACGACAAAATTGATAAATTACTATCTCAACCGTTGAGCGCAGACACTCGACTCGTGCTGTTGGACGCGATTTATTTCAAGGGAAACTGGCAGACAATGTTTATGAAGAACGAAACTGTTAAGGAAATGTTTTACAATCGCGGCGATCCGTCATTCTTAGCGGTGGAAACAATGAGAAGAAGCGGTAAATTCAATTACACCGAAATCGCCGCACTGGACAGCAAACTATTAGAACTGCCGTACTCTGGCGATGACGTCAGTATGTATATACTATTGCCGAATGAGAGGAAAGGATTTTCGAAAATTAAAGAAGGCCTGAAAAACTTTGAGACGATTGAAAACGCAATTAGAAATCTATCAGAAGAAACAGTTGACGTTTCAATACCGAAGTTTAAATTAGAGGAATCGCGTTCATTGAAGAAGCAATTAACAGACTTAGGAATGAAACAGGTATTCACTAATGGCGCAGATTTGTCTGGTATTGATGGCAATAGAGATCTGGATGTGTCAGACGTCATACATAAAGCTGTTGTCGAAGTCAATGAAGAGGGCAGCGAAGCCGCGGCCGCCACTGCTGTGGTCATCACTATTAAGGCAATTCCACTCAATCCTAAGCAAAATCTCACCTTCAATGCCGACCATCCGTTCCTGTTTTTCATTCGCGACAATAGAAATGGAATGATTTTATTCGCTGGTCATGTGAATAATTTGTTATTTTCAGTATCAAACCAATAAAATATGACATTTAATGGCATTTAAAGTCTATGGCCTTTTTCATGTTTTAATAAACAAATGTAGACATTTAATAAAAATTTAGAATTTTATTTTATTTTCGGTATTTTGAATAACAATTATGAATCCAATTTGAAAAACCAAATCGTAAACACAAGTGCGAACAGCACTCCAAACGATGCCTTAAGTGATATCGAGTTCGAGCACTGGTCTCGAGAATATTCACGACAAGTCACGGTTAGGTCTCTCTTTCTCGAACCCATGAGAATGTCGACCACAATCGGCGACGGATCGCGACACCGGTCGACGACCACACGGCTGATGCAGTCGCGGTAAAAAAATAAGGCACTATCGAGACGAGACATTAGGAAAAGAATATCAATACTAATTGGTTTAACTTAAGACATTCATAACATACCAGCAAATGCGTCGCTGAACGTCGTAACCACTTCTGCCTTCTCGGGCGTCGCGTTGCCGTTGAATGAGAGTGTCCTCACAGCTTCGCACAAAATAACTGGCTCTTTCGAGACAGTGATCAGTGGTGGGATAAAAGCTTCGGTCTGTAATTGTATTGAGAAGCTATACTGTATTTTCATCAAATATACATATAAGTATTTGCTTACCTATAGGACTGGAGAGTTGATTCGAGCCATACTGACCGCCATAATGACTGTTGTACTGCTGTCCGTAGCCGTTCTGTTGTTGTCGATAGCCGTTCTGGTGATTGGCATCCGTGCCAGCACTTTGTCCGTAAGACTCTTGAGTCTGTCGCGACAAGCCTTGCTTTTGCGAGTCACCATAGCTTACAACTGCTCTTTCGATATTAAGTTATTCAAAAATAAAAATAAAATTGATTTGAATTGATTGAATTTTTTCAAACAGTTGTTACAAACTCACGGCAGCAAAACCCGATCCAAACCGAAAACGCTAAGTTATGCAATTGAATCATGACTATTATTATCAATTATTCTACAGACACATCAAATTTCATTTTTCTTTGTTTCGCTCGAAATAATTAACTGAACAAATCGCTTATAAAACCACACCATTCAGAATGCGTTTATCGACGCGAAACTAAAGTGAAACTTTTCAAACGAAAACCAAAACTGCAATTTCATCGGTTTGTGTTCATCGGTCGCAGCACAGATTGGACTGACATGATTGCATTAATTTTGGCAGATTAAATGAATGGCAAATGAATGGCACGAATGTTGCCATTCATTTCCTTATTTACTGTGTTTGTTTAATACTGTTTTTAGGTGTTGACTCGTTAATTATCGCATCTTATTCGCAATTAAAATTAAGCGCATTTAGATTT
Organism: Microtritia minima; assembly: GCA_034699355.1. Classification (NCBI taxonomy): domain Eukaryota; kingdom Metazoa; phylum Arthropoda; class Arachnida; order Sarcoptiformes; family Euphthiracaridae; genus Microtritia; species Microtritia minima. The sequence goes on from JAQIYA010000675.1 coordinate 3,474, forward strand.
GGTAGCATTTTAATGACTTTTAAAGCTATAGTGAATTTTTTCACTATTAGTGAACAATTGTGAGTAATTATAATAAAACGGTGTAATTTAATGCAAACATAATTCTGTTTGGATGTGATATTACATCTTTTATTTAAACCAACACACCTTATGTAAACATACATACATTATGAAATTATTTTTTGCAGAATAATTGCAAAGCATTGTAAATTTTATACTAATTGCAATTTTAGTAAAATATTAATTCTGAAGCAAACCTACTGAACAAACGGTGAACTACTGTTAGATGCACTGTATTTAAGGCTATATTTTAATTATTAAAATTAAATAAATTACTTCGTTTGTCTTTGTGTTGCCATTATTTTTCTTAATTGTTAAATTAACGTTTACTGTATAAACAATGTATTTTTTCATTGTTTTACGCAAAAAAGCATTGTTTTGAAAATTTTAAGATACGTTTTAAATTTTTATAATTATTATTATAATGTTGAATATAATATTCTTGAATTGATTCGTGAAATAAACTGAGACCGACCTATTAAACAAAATAAAGTTGCTCTATAGCTATACAATGATGATGTAATGCTGTGCTTAATTAACATCTTTAGTTAAATTTAATGATTAATACAATCTATACAATAATACAATATTTTCTAATACAAGTGCAACGAATATTCTACAGCGCATGCATGAATGAATGCGTGTGTACTGATCTTATGATGTGATCCTTTGCGCTAAAGAATCAAAGCATGCTTTCTAATCATTAACCTTCAGTTTCTGTTATTATTATAAAAGCTTAGATCACTCTCGAGGCTCACATTAAATCAGTCGGTAATTGTCAGACGCGGTGATTAACAAAAATCCACTTGAATGTACATTTTTACTTCGCAATTATTATTTAATTAACATAAACATTGAACAAGTAATTTATTTTTTTTTGAATTTTTCACCAAAAAAATTTTCAAATAAATCGAAAATTTCAGAGACTGAAGCAATTATTGTGTAACTTTTATTCCACTGTTTTCTGTGTTACGCTCAACGTATGCCTACTCAGTCCATTAAATTAATGGTCAATTGTTAAATTAATATATATATATTATATTATTTCGGCTGCAAATGCAATAAACGCTGAGTGGCGAGAGTCACGACATATTATTTTGTTTAGCGATGAGAGTGAACGCATTGATAACTATACTATTTTTGATTATCATTCAGCGCTTGTAAACTCACTTTATCATAGCCTACTTTAATAAATTGAATGCGAACAACACTACAGTGACTTGATTTGCAGTAAATATATTAGTTATAATGAATTGACAACACTATCGCCATAGAGAACGATATCGTACGGCAGAGGAATAGCTAACTAACTTGTAATTATGGTCTTAAGCTGTATATATTGTTAGTGTTGGTAACCCGAAAGCAAAATCAACGCCCGAATTGTTCGTAATTAAACGGAACGTGCCTTTCTTTGTCTGAAGCGGATGTTTACTAATTGTCAGCTTAATTATAACCTATAATTACAGCAAAGTTAGCACACTCTAAATTACTGTAGCGATCTTTGTTATACAAATGCTAGAGCAGCTAAAATTGTGTTGCATTTGAACACAGAAATTATGAGGTTTTGTCAAAATATGAGGCAATAGTAATTATAATTTATAATTTAAAGGTCGGAATTTAAAAAAATATGAAATGATAAGAACTATATGATTGTTTTGTAAGCGTAACCAAAAGTGAGAACTCTTTTGGTAGTTTTTAATAACAAACATTGTAAATGCATATTTTAAGAATAAGTACATAAAATATTTTAATTAAAATTGTAAATTTTATTAAATATTGAGCATAAAAAAATATAGCAAATCTGTTCTTTTAAATACAAGTGAAATAACACATTTAATATGAATGTAAAACATGTAAATAAACTACTTATACTTCTACAATGTGCTAATTTAATGATAATTTAAATTATACTTTTTAATAATAAATTTCTGTGTGTAAATAACTTAACGAAAATTATTTTTTTCTTAAACTGTATTAAATTTTAAAAAAATCTTCAAATTAAATTATTCTTTATTCCTAAATAATTTTATCGATTTCGTTTTAAGTTTTGTCTGATAAATGCTTTAAAAAATAAATAAATAGTTTAATATTGATTATTAAACATATCATAAACATATTATTAATGATATAAACAATTAGTGTTTCGCCAAAATGAAGAGCAATTTACTGTATCAAATATTTTTTAAAATAAATCTTTTCCCGCTCTTTATTGATATTTAAGTTGCTATAAATTTACGCCTTTCATTCTTTTAGTTGATTAATGTATTTTTGAATTGTTTTCGAAAAAAAATTAATGCAGTTTCAAAACATACCCGTATAGCGAATCTATCAAATTAAAAGCTTTAAAGGCTTTCAGTTTATGAACTCTAATTTCATAAATTCAAATCACTTAATGAAAATAAAACACACACACACAATATGTTACGCCAACTCATGTCGTAACGCCTAAAAGCTTGAAAGCGAAGTAAAATAATTGAGGTAAAGTGAAAAATAAAATTGCAAAATTTAATTTGTCAGTCGCTGTGCTGTCGCGGAGCGTATGATGCGAACTGCCATCGATTTCCATTAAAAGGAAAGTCATCTCGAATGTACACTTTAGACGCAATTATCTCAAACTCTGTACAGTATTAGTATGGAAATTGAGCATAACTTAAGTTAGAAAATTTAATTTGACAGCCAATTTGTGTTTTATGCTACAGTTTTTTAAGATAGAGAGAAGAAAAAATTAATATTCTCTGCGTATTATGTTTCGTGTTTACGTTATTTTAGTTTGAGACTAAGAAAACATATTTTTTAAAACGCATCGACGGTTACGTGACGAGCATTTTTTTTCTTACTAATCAATAGTAATTTTTAAAAAACGAAATAAAAAATAAAATAAAGCTCAATCAGAACTTAAAATCCTATTTATATATCAAGTGCTAATCTAATCGCAGAGCCATTAAAACATTGAGACAAAATATTGTATCTGTATATTAATAATTAATATCGATAATTATTATCGCTATCAGTGAAACTACATATTAATCTGGGCTTTCAAGTGAGATAAAAGACTGCTGGAAATGTGTGATTCCCTTCATATTAATAGAAGTCGTTCGCGGAAAAGCTTGAATAAGTTTTTGATTTCTACCCCTTTTTCTCTCTCCAAATGAGTGCTTTTATTGTTAGCTCGTGAGCCAAATTGAAAGGAGACGTCTCTTGAGTTTAAAGTTCACGACCAAAAACAATACCCTCAGTGTATTTGCAGCTATGCTTTGCCATTGAAGATATCGCTCCTAAACTCAAACTCAAACTTCCCATTTTTGGTGTTTCGCCACTCAAAAACTTTTTCGTCTTGTGATGGGCTCTGATTTGAAGTGAGAGCCAATAACTTTGAACGACAACAACAGAGCCTAAACAGAGAGAAAGAAAGAAAATTGTTGTGTTCATCGCGAGCTGGAAGGCTGGCGAACCGTTACGACCAGCCGTTTCGTGTGTAACTTTCATAAAACATATTTTACTTTACTTTATTTTACTTTTTAGAGCTAAAACTTCATTAATTCAGCAGTTGTTTGAGTAGTGCTGTACTGAAATAACAAGATATATAGTGCGCTCACGTTTTGTTGGCGTCTGTAATTGAGGTTACATTCAATATATAATAATAATATTATTCATGTTATTATCATTTATTATGCGCCACTATATATTGATATATCAATTCTTCGCTTCCCCTCTCCTATTATTCTATTGAATGTTAATAATGTTTTTTTTATTGTTTCTGATGTAATGTAACAAAACGTATGCGTAAAAATCAATTAGTAAGCAATTTATATAACTGATACCATATTTTAATACTCGCGATAACAATGTGACAGCAGGTGTGCGCGCTATCGTCGACACCGAAAACTTTCGTAATGAAGTTTTTCAGACAGAAATCGTCGCACCGAAAGAGTGTGACCGCAGCTCATAAGTGTAGTGTCGAATCGTTTGACGATATTGTGAAAACAGTGAGAAATTTGCTGACAAAAAATGCGCCGAAATTACCTGACAGTAGCCGACCGGCCGAACAGCAGCCGAACAGCACTCTTCGACTCGAACTCGAAAAGTTACGATTGGTTATTATTGACTCGATCGGTGAGACAGATCGCGAGGACAGCGGCGATGAACGCCAACTATTTGCCGATCGGCTCTTCTCTTCGGAAATACTGTTAGAGTTAGTGCGACGGTTACCCGAAGCGGACTTCGAGAGCAAAAAACTGATGGCGTCCATAGTGCGCAACGCTCTGCTGCTCAAAGTGGACAACCGATTCGTTACCGTCGACTACATCGCCAACGAGACCAGCATTCTGTTCAATCTGGTCGACAGTTACGGGAACGGCCGCAGCGATATTACCCTAAACTGCGGTCAAATGCTGCGCGACTGTGTCGGCCACGAAAGCCTGGCCCGCGTTGTGCTCCGCTCGCAACACTTTTACAAGTTTTTCAATTTCGTGAATCAGACCACGTTCGACGTCTCGATGGACGCGTTCGTCACGTTTCGATGTCTGCTCACCCGCCACAAGACGCTCGCCTCCGAATTTCTAGCCAACGATTATAAGCTGTTTTTCGAGCGATACTATCATCTGATTCGCTGCGATAACTATGTCACTAAACGCCAGTCGCTCGAAATACTCGGCCTAATGCTGGCCAACGAGCGCGACATGAAAATACGGGCGCTGTTTATCGCCGACTACAACCTGATGCGACTGGTGATGAATCTTCTGTGGCACAGACACAAACACATCCGATTTCGGGCGCTCAACATCTTCAACATAATGGTGAACAGCGACGAGAAGCCGTACGCCGTGATGGCGTTCCTGCTCACCAGTAAGGACAAGCTGGTCGAGGTGTTCAGCGAGATTCGCGGCGAGTGCAGCGGCGGACAGATTTTTGCCGACCAAAAGCCGTTCGTCAACAAAATGATTACCGAGCTTATGTCGTAATTGGGGGGAAAAAAGATATGATGAAGTGTTAGGAATTTGTTGTAAATTATATTCTGTTATATATTCTGTATCTTATTTTATGAGATGAAAATATTTTGATGTAATAAATTTTTATAAGATTAACATAAAGTTATACTTTAATGACATATCATATATTATACTATGCTTTATATTGAATTAATGTTAATTTTGTAAAGTTTTTTTTTGTTGGAAATATCAATAATTGATTAAATTATTTTTGGATCTCATATCCGTTAATATTAACTCGCAATTTACTCTTTATTTGATATTTCCATATAATAATTAATGCCAAATATTGTAAATGTATTATTTTTATCTTAAGATATTTAGCAATAAAATGAAATATAAGTTAACTTTATTCGCGTTCGCGGACAAAATAAGTTAATTAAGATTAAAAAAAAGTGCGAACACAGAGCTGAACACACGTACACTGTCTCGTCTACATTGTGTAAGTTTAACTTTGCCTTAAACTTATCCAAACAGAAAAACAGGATCTATTAAGTTGTTTTCGAGACAAATTGTGCACATTTTTTTGAGAAATTGTGGTTTGAGATGAGTCTGAAATGAGATTTGGGTCACTTTAATGGCATTAATATATCGCCTATAAATATAGAACTATACTCTATTAGACTAGTTATTCAAAATACTATTCATGCGTTATTATTCTAATGAATTTATGAGCGAATGAATTCATTAGAATAATTCACAAATTGATTACATTAATAATTATAAGAATTTGAATATAGAAATAATAAAAAGAATATACAAATACATATTATTCTTCATATTATTATAATACTGTGTGCAATAATAAATGAGAATAATAGTATTAAAAAATATTTTAATGTTAGTTACATTAAAACTTTAAGTCCATATTCGTGACTGAATAAAATTTAAGTTTCAATTCTTAAACAGAAAATTATAAAAAAAAAATAAAATAAATAAATAAAATAATATTTATTCATATTATTGAAGAAATAATTTATTAATAAAAATGGCAAAATGTTTGAACTATAAAAAAAACTTTAAGCTTAAGCTTAGTTAAAACTTTTTAGCTTTAAGCTGATCAATATATAAAATTATGTAAAATTTTACTTTTTTTTCGTGAAACTAATATAATAGAAATCTTTTAAGTTTTCAAAAGATTTAAAATTTAATATTGAAGTTTAGTTTAAAAACAAAAATAACTAATTAATGGTAATTATTTGCGCACCGAGTTATATAAAAAAAAAATAAACGTGACGGTCTGAGAATCGAACCCACGACCAAGCGCTTGGGGGGACCCACACTAAAAGAATAAGCCGCACTCCTTCCATATTCTCAAGTGTGACTTTAAATTACGATATTAAAGTTAATGTGTGCGCGATGTGCGCATGCGTTCTCACATACTCGCACTCTCGCTTAACGTGCGCTCAATGTTTTGGTCGCGAAGGCGTGCTATCGGTTCGCATCGCTGTCCGCACACAAACCTGACACTCGAGTGACTCTTATATTAATTACAACAATACACATGACTTAATATGATATCATCTCATTTTGATATAATCGGTTGTCGAGCGGATTATTCGTATCTGATTTAATGTGGTGTACATTTAAGGTTGCATTTTGGATTCAATGACAGCGAAATGATATGTATTTCCTTTATGTATGAAATGAAATACCACTAAATGTTACGAACATCTATCATATAAATAGAGACGATTATAATTCGCAAAACATAAATTCAATTCATTACATCGAAATAAGTTAAACGCCAATCCATTACTTTTGTGGCGTTCATTCATTAATCATATATCAATTTATTTAATTCAAATCAATTGCGAGCATAAAACGCCGGCATTTGATTAATCGAGAAAATAAATAACAAACATTTAGAGATTACAATTAAATTCTATTCGAGTTAAAGTCGAAGTCGAAGAGCACGATGCCTGTGGTTCGCGACGGAAATATCGTGAAAATAGCGGTCGAAATGGATTCGTCGCACACCGGAAACTATGTATGTATTCAATTAATTATAACATTTGATTCAAATTCAAAACAATTCAATGCATTGCTGGAACAGGTGCCGCAACTGATCGAGTTCGACCAGAACCGCAATCTGCTGCTCGTCATTCAGGACTTGTGCAGCGTTTGGTCGATCGTCGAGTTCGAGCAGTACTCGCTTCAGTTCAACGACGCCACCAGTGTTTACATCACCGAAAAGAATCGCAACGAAATCAAAAACGGTTCAGTGCTTCGGCTCACGCACTCGCCGTCGCGCACCGCTCAGGACATACTCGAGAAGTTGCAGTTCGAGGCCGACGGCGACACGAGGCGCGTGTCGTTCAAGCGCTTGGTTCGCCTCTCGACGGACTACACGTTTGCGCTCGAGTTCATCAACAAACAGGGCCTCCAGTTTCTCATCGACTCGATCGAGAAGGACTCGATCAGCTTCAGCGACGGGCTCGGCTTCGCGCTCGAGGGCTTCGTCGAGCTCATGAATCACGGCATCATTTCGTGGTATTTCGTCATTTTAGTTATTTCTTAGTTTATATTCAAGTGTTAAGTCTGAACAGACTATATTATTTGTGTTCACTATTTAAGGGACAATTTGGAGCCGAAGTTTATCGGGAAGATCGCGAATCAGGTGAACTCCGCGAACGCCTCGCTCAGCGACTCGCGAGTGCTCGTCAACTCGCTCGCCATTCTCGAGTCGATCGTGATCTCGAGCACCAAATTCAATTTGCTGGTCGAGTCCGAGGTAACCCTACCCAACCTGATAGTGCTGGTCCAGCAGAACGTGTCGAGTCCGGAGATACAGCAGAACTCGATTGCCTTAATTAACGCTCTCTTCTCGAAGTCGGACGCCTCGAAGCGGAAGGCGATGGCGGCCACTCTCGGTTCGAAGCGGATCCGTAACGTGATTCTCACGCAAGTGCTGAATCCGCGAATCAGTGTGACGGAGAGCACGGGCTCCTCGTTCAACGTCGGCTCCGAAATGGCGCACCAGCTCTACGTTCTTCAGACCCTGCTCTTCAATTTGCACGACGAGAAAATGAATACCGTGACCAACGCCGCGAACGAGTCCGACGTTCGCGACCGAGTTCTCGAGCTGAGAAAAATTGCGTTCGAGTCCGAGCTCGAGGGCAATCAGAGCGGAAAGTCGTTGGTCTCGTCGGCGCTCTCCAGTTCGGTCAAAGGAGACGGCTTTCAGGAGGACTACAAGAGACTGGGATTCACAAACTGCAAGTCGCCGGTCGACGATTTTGTCGAGAGTCCGGGACTGCTTGCCTTGGATTTGCTCATCTATTTTGCGCGCAATTACACCGAAACGTACGTGAAATTTGTATTGGAGAACTGTTCGCGATCGGATCGCGAGCACGAGTGTCCGTTAGTCAAGAGTACGATTCAGTTAACGAAATTGCTGTGCGAAATACTCAAAGTGAACGAACTGCCCAGCGATGAGGGAAAGGTTTTTTATCCCATGTTCTTCACGCACGACCATCCGCTAGAAGAGTTTTACTGCATCGCCGTTTCGCTTCTGAATAAAACCTGGAAAGAGATGAGGGCTACGGTCGAGGACTTCGTTAAGGTTTTCTCTGTTCTGAAACAACAACTGACGAGAGCTATGAGTGATAACGATTCCACTGTTACTTTCGACAAATTAAAGCTCAAACTCGCTAGTCTTTCCTATTCGGTTATCACTTCGTTGTGGCAAAAAGAGAGGAGCAGTCGAGAAGAGTGGGAGAATAAAGCGTTTGCTATACTAGAGTTGAGAGATATGGTTAAACCAGAAATAATCGATTTAATTAAACAGCAACGACTGTTATTTCTTACTGAAGGCACACGATTTGACAAGTATTCAAATAAAGGTATGCAGTATTTCGGCATCAAATTTGATTATTTAATGTATTTTTTTAAACCTTAGTTATAGTTTCTTAAAAATATACTTAATTTTTAAATGTTATCATAATAACAGGTCAAAGAGTTAAAGACAAGTTTTGGTACTGTCGCTTATCGACTAACCAGAAATTTCTTTGTTATGGCGATTGCGATGAAAACAAAGTATTATCGGTTGACGAACTTCCACACAAGACGGCTATCATTGACATCAAGCACTTAGTCGTCGGCAAAGACTGTCCTCACATGAGAGACATAAAGAGCAAAAAGTCAACGTATTCGCTCGCCTTTTCACTTATTCCTGAGGCCGATCAAGAGTCGCCTTTGAATTTTGTGGCACCAAATGAGAAGATATTTGACTATTGGATCGATGGCTTTAACGCTCTTCTGGGCCATGAGATGACGAGTAAAGAGACGAATAACGATTTGGAAACTCTGTTATCTATGGATATTAAGTTAAGATTACTCGATACGGAAGGCGTGACCATACCCGAGAGACCACCAGAAATCCCGCCCTCGCCTCCCAATTACGATTTTAATTTTAAAATGCATTGACTTATACGTAATTAAAATATTTTATATAATTAGCAATAGTAAATAATAATAATAATATCGACAAAGAAGTATTTAAGTTAAATATTTGTTTTATTTATTTCGATATATTTAAGTGAATTATAAATTACAATGACAATAATATTTTTAACATTCATTATAATTATTATAAATATAATTATTCACAATAATATTGTGACAACATTTTGTATGCTAAATCTTATATTATCTCTCGTTTAATAATAAAATTATGTTTCACTTTATCAAAATTGTATGTTTTATGCTGTTTTGTTATAGAAATTTTTATAAAAGAAAAACGTTATAAAAATCTTATTTGACTATATCTCTAACAAATACTCTAATACTCTAAACTATGCCTTACAGTTCGCACTTCTCTTTATCTTCATTATATCTCTAATGCAGCAAAAATGAAATTAAATGAAGTTTGAAGTTATACTATTATTATTTATTATTATATATAATTATAATATAACTGAATATTTTAGAGTTTGTGTTAATTATTCAATTATGTAATAATTACATATTATTATGTAATTAGAATCAACTATTAAGTTATAAATGTTATGTTAAGTTAAGTTATTAAGTTTATTACAAATGTTTTTGTATAAAAAATCTAAATTTTAATTCCAGTCTTTGCTTTAAAATTTAAAAATATAAATGATTTATCAAAGTTAGGCATAATTTATAAAAATTTGTACAAATAAAATATTTATTTCATTTTAAGGTAAAAAATTTCTAAAAATTATTTGGTCATATATATTAAACAAAGGATTGTTATAAATATGTCAGAAATTTAACTTACATTTAAATGTTATTTAAAATTTAAAAAAAGCTTATATTATCAATAACTCGTTCAAAAAGCTAATCGGCAGCTAAAAAGCTGACGATTAGATATTTTAGCTCAATCAAACATATATTTGATTATTTAATGTATTTATTTTTAAAAACCTTAGTTATTTTTTCTTAAAAATATATTTAATTTTTAAATGTTTATCTTAATAACAGGTCAGAGAGTAAAAGACAAGTTCTGGTACTGTCGCTTATCGACTAATCAGAAACTGTGTTATAGCGGTTGTGATGAAAACAAAGTATTATCTGTTGAAGAACTTCCCCACAAGACGGCTATCATTGACATCAAGCACTTAGTGGTCGGCAAAGACTGTCCTCACATGAGAGATATAAAGAGCAAAAAGTCAACGTATTCGCTCGCCTTTTCACTTATTCCTGAGGCCGATCAAGAGTCGCCTTTAAATTTTGTAGCCTTTTGTGGCACCAAATGAGAAGATATTTGACTATCTTCTCTACGCTCTTCTGGGCCTTGAGATGACGAGTAAAGAGACAAATAACGATTTGGAAACTTTGTTATCTATGGATATTAAGATAAGATTACTCGATACGGAAGGCGTGACCACCAGAAATCCCGCCCTCGCCTTAACTCATATTTATTTTATGAGTTAAAATATTTTATAAAATTTATTTTAGATATTTATCTCAATTAAAAGAAATGTAACGGACGAACGAAACACACTAACAATCAATTATTTGAATAAGTTAGAGGTTTCTAATGCTCGCGCATATGAGATATCAAACTTTTAAAGTTAATTAAGGAAAAAGATTTAAATGCGAATTATTAGGTCTACGCGTGAAAATATATAACAATACAAAATCAATTTTATAGCTCAGAGGATTGCTGTTTAATAAAGCAGTTTAGTTTAAATATTTACTGTATTTCAAAATGAAAACACTGATAGCCATTATTCTTCTGCAAATTCAATTTCAAGATCTATTCGCATCTCTTAATCAATATCTCGACAATGAAATCATTTCCTTTTGTGGTGAAACTCAGCAAAAGTTAACGTTTAAATACGCGATACGTCTGAGGAAAAATGATAATTATGTGGACGATAGCGTCTATTTATTTACTGAAAATGAAGTGTTTATCATTCCATCGCTTGTGAATGCTATTTATCCGATCGAATACGATAAGTATGTTCTTCGAGAACTACTGTTTAATAAAGTAAAGGTCAAGACATTGAAACAATTTTGGGGTAATGTAATGCCACAGAAGGACCACAACGCGGCGTTTACTAATTGGCATACATTTACAACTTCTTACTGGCTTTTGAATGATAAATATCAACGCGTGACCATCGATAACACAAATTTTAAAGCGATAAAAGTTTCGAAATTGTTCGACATATCTGACACCAATTTTGGATTTATCCAGAATAAGATAATTAAGGAGAAAGGATTTGATAAAATCTTCGCAATCACTTTCGCCTCGACGTGGTCTCCAAAAGCGCTATTCCAACCAATTAGAGTCTATCTTAAAGGTAATACATAGCAATAGTTTTACCAACAAAACCATTCAATTAAAAAAAAATTATTAATCTTTGAAAATATTTTTATACTCTATTAGAAAAGGATGGCTTTCGAAGTTATCCATTTCTTAATTATACGGAAACTGAAATCGATGTTAGAGATCCGATGCTATTTGAGTATCGCTGCGATTCTATCGTTTATGTGAGTCCCGGCCGATCGATGAGTACGTGTTTTGTATTATTTTGTTTATATTAGTTATAATGATTATATTGTATACTTAATTAAATATATGCAAAGCATATAATGTGATATTATTTTGATAGATATTGGGTCAACAATAAACAGACTTCAGCATCTCTTGCAAAACCATTATTTTGAATTAAGATTTAAAAGCGGAAGTTTTGTTTTGTATGATATCGGTCAGGTTAGTGTTAGCAATGATTAATAGAAATTGTTTCATATCTATATTTTGTAATTTTGCATATTTTGTTGCACAGAATCGCGACAATCTATTAATGGGCGCCAATGAAGAACTGCTCGGTTGTCCGCCGTCTTACTGTCAGGCAAACCAATTCGACGCTATCGTCAGGTTATTGAATGGAACAGAGATGTTGGTCTATCGAGAGTGGGGCTGGAATTTTGTGGGTCCGAACAGGAGTATGGCTTACGAGAACGCAATCAAACTCAACTTTTTATTACGAAAAAGTAATTCGAACAAACAGTACGACTTTTCCATTCTTCGCTTAATTGACGGATCATTCATTTACGAGGATATTCTTTATGTGTTTCGGGTATTAAAACGGCTATTTTTCTTACATTACTATAAGTTATTTTTTTCATTTAAAGAATGGTTCATTTCTTACGTTTGAAGATTCAAATATATTTGAAAAATTATTAGACTTCAAAACATTTACGAGTATAAGTGATAGATTTGATGGCATTCCTTCGCAATTTTATGATACAATATTCTTTCACAAACTTTCTGGAATAGTCTATTTCATATTAAGTAATTCTTCTGACAAATTATTTAGTTATTAATTAATGAAAGTACTGTATTTAAATTTTAGACGATCAATATTGGGCATACTCTATGGGCTATAATAAAGTGATAAGCGATGACTTTCCTCATAGTATTGAGAGCATTGGACTTCCGAAAAACATGAAAATCAAATCGTCTTACGTCGAAGTGGACCACAAAGGAGATCAAGTTATGTTTTTCTTCTTTTCCGAAAACTATTTCGTTGTTTACAGCGCTGACCAGTTTAAGGTAAATTCAATAAATGTAATTTTCTTTTAATATGAATATTTGATGTTTATTTAATAGTATAGAAGATTTGAAAATAATGACATTGTATACTACTGTCCAAGTAATGATTTTCTTGGATGTCCTCACACGGAGTCGTTTAAATGCAAACCACTACCAGAAGAAGAAAGTGAAGCCAATGTCATAATATTTATTATTATTGCAGTTGTCGTGATTATAATATTGTTGGTTATCGTTCTTTGTGTTTTGGCGTATGTTTTACTGCGCAAAAATAAACAAAACCAAGAAAATGTGTACAATTAGACAACACTGAGAAAGAAGAATATGATGGATAAAAGATATTAAATAATAATAATTAATAATTAATAGATAATAGCAGACTTCATACATAAATAAAACTTTTGACAGATATGAAATTAAATTACGTTTATTAATTTAATTTGTTTCATTATTTTATTTTTATTAATCTATTCGGTGCTATAATTGTTCATTTCTTTTTAATTGCCAATTGATGCGATCTTTTGATTAGAAAATTTAATTAGATATTAAATTTTTAATTAGAAGCTAGTTTTTGAAAATTTACTTAACAAAAATTATTAATTATGTTTTTTTTTATTTCTAAACATTGCATCATAATTTTGAAATTTATTTCTTACTCAACATTAATTTTATTTGTAATATAAACAAAAATTATTATAAAATATCTTTCTTAACAACAAATGTCTTGAAATAATTCATTTCCTTTATTAAACATTAAAAATATTTTACTCGTGATTTGAGCACAGTATTACGCGCTAAAAATCAATTTCAATACAGTATTTGAAATAAAGGTATGTAATAAAGAGAAAGTTAAATAAAGTAATATAAATTTAGGTTATTTTATACTTATAATATTTTACTGAACTCTTCTGCTATTTTACTAAATTTTTATCAAATCTTGTGTGCAAACATAAGGTATAAACAAATTATAATAATTGTAAGGCGTCTTAAATCCTAAATAGATGCAGTATAAATTCAATATTTGTTGCATTTAAGAATATATTAATTTAATTGTTATGAATTTATCTAATATTTTTTTAGGCAATTAATATTTAACTGTAGTTTGATTTGCTTGAATAAAGCGAGACTATAATTAGATTATAGTCAGATTATAACATTATAATTATGTTAAAATTTAATAATAATTATTGAATTAGATTATAGTCAGCATTAAAAATAATTTAAAAATCACATCTAATTAATGCAGTAAAAAATGCAATTGTTTTTATATTTACTTTTTATAGTAAAAAGGATTTTTAAAAAATAGTA
>JAQIYA010000676.1:0-17852 GCA_034699355.1 Microtritia minima
ATAAAATTTTGTTGATTCAAATTGATATTATGCTATAAATTTTATTTTTATTCGGAAATAATATTTTTTTTTAATTAAAACCTTTCATAATGATAGGTATTTACATTTTTGAATTTCTTTAAAATATTTTAAAATAATTAAAATGAAGCTATAATTTAATTCATTATTGTATTTTCCATTTATAAAATTTTTTAAAGTAGATATTTAAAATTAATTTTGCATAAAATTAATTTCGAATCACTCAATGACTGAAACTGAAATGATATTTTACTGAGCGAAACGTCTAATGATTGTTTCGTTATGATTCGTTGTTAACCAAAAGAATAAGATTTTAAATGTTTATTGATTTTTTATTTAAAATTTTTTTAGTAATGGAATGGAATTTTTGATTATTGACTTTTGAGTTAATTTACTCTTAAGTCTTGATTAATCTTAAATGATAAGAATCTTATTACATAAATGCAAACGACTTTTCAATTTGTATTCAATTATTATTTCACTTCTTTTAACACCACTATTCATATAAATCAGTTCATTCAATTCATATAAAATTGAATTGAACGGTACTTCAACTTTAACAATACTTTTCAATATAAATTTTAAAAAATAAAATTCCAAAAGAAGTACTTAAGAAAAGTATTTGGTTTAATAAATAAATAAACCAAATAATTAATTTTAAAATATAGAAAAAAATGATGAGCCATAAAGATTAAAGTCCGAACTTATTATTGATGACCATAGGCTCAAGATTTCGAATCTCAATTATAAGATTAGGCTCAAAAAAGTTTAGAGTCTGGACGTGAGTACAAATTTAAATCAATGAGACTGAGTCTCATTTTAAGCCATAATCCTATGTCTGGGCCTTCATTTAAAATATAATTGTTATGACTTTTCATTATTAATAAATATAAAATAAATTAATATTTAATAAAATTAATTATATATTTTAATTATATATAGTTTAAATAGTATAAGATTGGCATTATTTCAGACAAATAGTATGAAACAATGCATGCATAGCGTCATAACAACATAAGACAACAAACAAACACGAAGTGCGCAGAAGTGAACACTTATTTGTTTTCAATTTGTTTTCTATTTATTTCTGTGTTGTTCTCAATCAAATGCCATTTACTATTTCCATATTACTATATTTACTAATATCAGCGCGATTTGCCAACAAATATGACCATTAATTTGTATATTTAGTTGTTTAGTAAACAATTGTTATAAAATTATTAAATAAAATGTCGCAAACAGTTATACAACAGTTGGAGTCTTGCGCTCAAATGCTATTAGTAAGTGATTTGATAGTTAACTAATTGATAGCTAATTGCCATTTGTTGTTGACTGATAGGCACCGCCGGAATGCGTGACATACGAGGAGCGCAATCGCGCACAACAAGTGTTCATCGATTTCCAAAAGACTAAATTGGCGTTTGATATGTGTCGCGATATATTGGAGAACAGTTGCGTGCCTTTCGTTCAGTTTCAATGCGGCTGTTGTCTCAAGAATGGCGTCATTCGGGACTGGAGTAGTCTGAGTGCAGAGCAGAGACAACTGCTGTTAACGTATTTAAACGATTACGTGAACAGCAGGTGTTTGCAGCCATTCGTTTGCGAACAACTGCTTCTCGTCTGCGCTATCATTCTTAAGCGTATCGCTATAGACGAGGGCAACGATTCGCAGACACTCACTCAGATATTGACGTATTTGTTTGAAATGATTGCCAACGAGTCGTCTGCAGTCAACTCTCGTTTGGTTGCGTGCACTTCAGTGCTCTCATTGCTGAACGAGTACTCCTCGTCGACGCGCGCCACCGATTTTGGTCTTCCGTGGGCCACACATCTGAGGGCTAAGAAAAAGTTTGAAAATACTCACCTCAAGAGCATATTTCGCTGTGTTGTCACTACTTTGGTATCGCATATACGAATCTCTGAGGAGAACCGCAACGACGAGTGGTTTACTTTGAGCACCAAATTGTTACGAATTTGCGATTTCATCTTATCGTGGAATTTCGATGTGATCACTATATTCTCCTCGCAATACGCTAAACATGTCGATTCGATAGAAAACCCTGTCCTCCAACCGGCTATTGACTGGAAGGAAGTATTACTCGATGGCGATGTGATCTCCATTTTCTTTGAAATTCATCTTCATTTACGATCGTTTGGTAACGAGAAAATAATTCATTATTCGATGCAATGTCTCAATCAATTATCATCACTTAACGGCCCAATAATTATTAATGCGGACAACAGATCAAAATTTGTGACCACTATAGTGAACGGAACCATTGAATTGGTTAAAAGAATATGCGACACAATAATGTTAGCAGAAGTAGTGCCCATTACTTCAATTATTAACCGAATATGCATTCGACTCCAATGTCGCGATCAAATAAACTATGTTGAGATCGAAATGTTGAAATCGTTTTTAGAATTGATGGCCCAAATGAGTTGTAATTTGATGCTTGAATCGCTTAAATGCGAAGACGACGAACAATTTGATAAATACAAGTTGGCTAACGATAACATGTTTAACTCATGGATGGCTATTATCAACACATTAGAACGAGCCAATAGACGCGACGACACAGATTTGGCCAACACTGTTAGAAATCAAGAAATGATTAAATTGGATTCGCTCACTAATTGGACGCGTGCTATATTCGAAACTTTTCTCAAAATTCATTTAAGTCAACCTTTAGGAATGAGAAAGAAAAGCGTGGAAATTGAGGACGACATTCAAGAATTTGAAGATAACGACATCAAAATATTTAGCGAGCAATTGAATGCAATTGGATGTATAGCTCGTATCGATGCCGCCCATTCCATCAATTGTTTAATTCAACTCTTTTCGATTATATTGGAGCGATTCGAGTCGTGTATTCAACGTGAGAGTCAGACTCATCAAAATTCTGAGGATTGGGTTAATTTGAATGAAGACATTCATTGGTTAGTATTGATTTCATCATTTTTGTTAACCCAATCAAACTTTGGAGAACGAGAACTAATTCCATCGCAAATCATGTCGCTATCGATTGATTCTCAGTCTGATATCACTCAAAGTGTGATAGCATTGCAAAATTTCGATATCACTGCAAATTCTATCGATCCAGTGGTTCGTATTATTATAAATCTATTTAAAATATGTTCGATTGAGAAATGTCTTTGCGAGAACGATATGACGCATTTGCTTAGTCCTCAGGTCTCACTCTCTCTTACTATGTTTATAACACGATTTATGTCAACGTATTTATTGCCGAATGAAAATGATTACAATGAGATGAGTATGACATTGAATTCGTGCTTTGGTCGGGACTCGTTGTATGCAAATAACACATTAAATTTTATAATTGATCACATCATAGTGAAACTGTTGCATTGGCCGAGTGAGGCTCAGGTCACTGAAGAGTCTTCTCTTTCTTTAGTGATTTTTGCCAAAAATTGTTCTGAAAGATGCAAATCATTAAATAATTGCATAAACTTGAATAAACTATTAGAGAAACATATGAAAAATGAATTGCAAAATATGTCGATAAATACACGTAAAAACATTTATCAGGTGTTTGTCTATATTGTCACATATAAACAAGAGTTATACAATCAATTATTCCAGCCTTTACTCGAAAAGTATAAGCAAATTTGCGCCGGAATTGAAAGCAATAACACAAGCGAGCAAATGAGAGGCGCAGTGATCGAACTCTGCGAGTCTATGGAAGGAATAGCCTGTGGAACGACTGCCGTTAACGTGTCGACAGTGTGGTCCAACTTTATATCGCCAATATTTAATGATTTAGCAAAAATTCTTCATCTCTTTCATAACTATAATTCAGTTGTTTTATCGATTTTGAATTTATTGTCTCAGCTCGCAAACCGAATATTATGCTATTTGTCGGATAGCGATGTCGTTTCATTTTATAATTGTTCGATGGCTATACTAAACGAATACGCAAAATTCAATTGCGGTCGCATTAGTAGAGAATCCAGTTCTGAAGAGGAGTCTTATAACGATATTTTGATTATATTAAACTTTCTCAATGATTTGGCAGCAAAAGATTTTATTGAATGGTTTCACGACACCTCCACAGAACAGCCTTCAATGAATGCAATACAAGTAGTTTTTATTGGTCTAAATATTATAATGCCATTAATGAGTGAACAGTTGTTAGAATTTCCAAAGTTGTGTCAGAGTTACTATAAACTCATTGTGTTTCTTTGTGAAGATCCAGATCGACTCCAGTTATTACCTAATCATTTGATGCAATCAATTATGCAAAGTGTTCAGCTCGCTCTCAAATCTACGTAAGTTTTACAATACTCTATTAATTAACTTTTATTTTTAATGCTAAGTAACTAATTTGAAAATTATTTAATAATTTTTTTTTGATTAGTTTTGGAAATGAAGTAAAGAGCAATTGTTTAACAATGTTGTCCGTATTGGGCGGACATACTATGAGAGAGCCAAACAAATTTCATACAGTAGTTCGTCTTCTCGAGCCATTTCTCAGCATAATATTTGAATTCACTTTAATGGAGTGCGGAACATCTAATGACGTTACGATGAGAGAAAGTGTGGCCAACGCTCTCTTTTCGTTGATTTGTTGTTTTCCATCTCGCTATCAAGAGCTCGCTCATCAATTAATATCTCAGGTTAAATCCGAGTCCGTACAAAATCAGTTGCGCTCAACATTTGAAAAATTGATGGAAGGCTTGTTTCTTGACGGCACTCGAGTTCATAGAGCTATGTTTAAGAGAAGATTTGAGACATTTGTCATTGAAATTCAAGGTCTTCTTTGTATCAAATAATTTTTTTAGTTAACATTATTATCATTTTAGACTTTTTGTTCAATCTTTTGATCAATAATAATATTATTTCATATTTTTCGAGTTTCTTTTATTAACAAAGCTTCATTTATGACTTTTAGTTTGGTTAAATTTAAATGTTTGAAGATATATAACATTTAAGTTTATAGTAAAAAAAATTATTTTATTAAATTTGCTTTAATGAATTTTATTACAACAAATTCTTGACTTATTGCTTGTTGCTTAGCACTTTGACATAAGTAAATTCGCATGTGGACTGTTTGACGATTAATTTTCTTATTTGATACTAATTTTTAAAATAAAAATCTTATTGTATAAGATATTATAAATATGTTAAAGTTATTATTTAATGCTGTTTTACATCAAAATAAATGTGCTAACATAGTATAATAATTATTTTGTTTAGTTTTTACAACTTGCTTTGTTTTTTATTTAAAATTAAATAAAATAATAAATGATGAAAAGTTATGAAGTTATATGATGTCGAGAATATGGATTATTGTCATCAAGTTATGTTTATATTACGATTCGTAATATGCGATGATTTATACTATTGTAAATTTTATGAATATTTTAAAGTTATTTTGTTTTTATTCTTACTTGTATTTTTATGACAAATTATTCTTCAATATTTGTAAACGTTTCGGAAAAGCATACTCTTTTCCTTCTTCATTACGAAACTTATACTGAACTGTGGGGAAACTTTTAAGTTGAAGTTCAGCACACTTTAAATTATTTTATTGCTCTCTTGTTTTTATTAACTGTTTTTTGACAGACATAGCTTATAGGCTTGAGATAACTCTAATTTGGTCAGTCTGTAGCCGCTCACCGATGCAGAGAAAGGAGGCAATGGTTCAAATATATTGCTATTCCAATAAGTTGTTAAACACTGCTATAAGTTAAACATTTGTGAATACAGTTTGTTATGGATTATATGAAGTTCTGCTTTATATGAAGCAAATTCTTAAACCAAAATCCCTGTCCCATAGACCTAATGTTAAAAAGGAATCATTGATATGAATTTAATGAATTGATAATCATTTAGTCATGTATATAATATCCACATAACAGTTTGTCAATTTTTAACCAGGGTTTACCTTAGGGTTAAAAGCAAACTTTTTAACCTAAGGTTAAGGTTATAGGTTAAAGAATTTTTTAACCTGCAGGGTTAAAGGTTAATGAAAAATTTAACCTTTTAACCTTTGAAGATCACTATTTTCAGTCATTAAAAGAGTGGCCAACAATGAAAAGTATAATGATATTGTTGTTTGATAATGATGAATAAAACAAACCTTATTATATCTGATATAATCTATTATTATGATTGTTGCCCGCTATAGTGAACTCTTCAGTATAGTGAACGAAATTTTTAGTTCCGAGAGAGATCACTATATCGAAGTTTTACTTCGCATCCTATTTAGATATATGCATGAGAGAAGAAATAATTAAAATTTAATTTAGAATTTTATATGTTTATAATTTGATAAATAAATAAAACTTTTAAAAAGATGTGTTTAATGTTTGTGAGGAATTATGAACGCAAAACACTGTAAATAGTCATTGAAGTATCAAAAATATTGAAACAACATTTTCAAACATTAAAACTTTGTATTTTATGTCATTAAAAGATTGAAAACAAGCAAATTTGCGGATTTTAATTTTCGGTTAAATTTGCACGAATTAACAATAATTAATAATATTAATTATTAATACATGAAGCACTGAATAATTAAAGATAACTTCTTCGCATGCGATCATCAGATGACGTCTCAATCGCTGTGATAAGTGTTTGCTTTCGTATGACTTCTTTTAAATGATAATCGAGTCTAAACTAAATTATATATTTGATAAATAATAATAGTAATGATGACAAATAAAGACGTTTTGGTAAGTTCTTTGATAGTTTGTATTGAATTAAATATATTTGATTGATTCAAACTTTATTTTGCAATTAAATAGTGGACTGATTTGAATCCACAAGCGTTACCATTCATACCTCGATATGAAAGCCATTCTCCGTCGAAACAGCAAACAAGTGAGCACTCAATTGGCGAACACAAGGCGTCAATAAGTCTGTTAACCTCTAACAGCAAAATCATTGATAAGCCAAACATGAAGAGTGTCGGCAAATGTAAAAAACCGAAGCCGTCGAACGTAACTCTCGATCAATTGATTGGCGAAAAGCTTAAAATTGAAAATAAAGGCAATATTGAGAAAAATAAAGTTAAATGTGATTATAAACTGAAATCTGTAGCAAATAAAAGCAAAATCAATAATCTATTACAAGAAATTCCGGATAACAGTCTTGACTCAACAGCTCCGACAAGAAAACGCGGAAAAGAAAGCGAAGTTATAAAACCGAAAAAACCGACGTCTTTGAAGAAAATTATTATACAAGAAAAAAATATAAATGAAAGCAAGAATTTAATGAAGGAAATTGAGTGTGAAGTGAATGAAGAGCCGATTGCGAGTAAATTGAATGGCAATGAGTCGGAAAAATATGATACAATCGATAGCATAACTAAACGAATACTTCATTCAAACTCATACAGAGATTATTGTTTTCAAGCGATAAATGTTGAAATTAATGATACAGTTATTAAATTGTTAACAGATTTAGTTAACTTTCAAGACAGGCTACACGCTAAAGATCCTGTTAAAGCCCATATGAAACGAAGGCTATGCTTTGGCTTAAGAGAAGTCTCCAAATATGCTGTAATCAATAAAATTAAAATGTTAATCATTGCTCCTGATATTGAGAAAATTCAAAGCAAGGGAGGGCTCGATGACGCTGTTGCTAATATTTTAACATTAGCCTCAAATAACAAGACTCCAGTAGTTTTTTCTCTGACAAGAAGAGAGCTCGCAATCACATGCAGGAAAAAAGGTTTTGTAAGTTGCGTTGGAGTTTTGCAATACGATGGCTCACAAGTAAATATTTTTATATAATTTATAAATAATATATTAATTTTGTTACTCATTCTGTTATATCTTTATTTATGTTAATCACATATAGATGTTAATGATATTTAAGCAAAATTTATATAACTTAATTAATATAACGTTATTTAAAAACGAAATAAGTTTCGTTTAGTAAATATTATAATTATTATTTTTAATAAAGTATCTTAGATGTAATGACGTATAAATTTATTATTAGATAAAAGAAATTTTTTAAATTATGATCTTATATAAAGAATTTATTAAGCATATGAAATTTAAATTTATTTAATACTTAATGATAAAGAATACAGTATTTATTCTTATGTTTGACTTGATATCCTCGCATACTGTAACTTAGTTTATATAGGTATTTTAAAATAATTTAAAATCTTTAGATATAATAATATTTTTATATGATTTATTTAAAATAATATTTTAATAGATTTTTCATTATTAGGAAAATTATAAACAGCTAATAGTATTGCGTGAAAAGGCTGAAAATGAATACTATTCAACATATAATGAATTGAAATCAAGAATCGAAGCGATGCCTTCAAATGAAATCAAGAAAATTGGTTTAGAATTGCCACACATTAGCAGTGAATTCTGTAATTATAAGACAAGATTGTATTCGAAGCGTCATTTTGTTAAGCATAAATTCATAAACAATAAAAATATTGATTGTTCTTAATTTTGAAATTACTTGTTCTTAAATAATTTTAGATTGTTTTTTATAATTCTAAATAATTTTTTAAATATATTGTACATAAAGTTTAATTGTTATGCAACAAATTATATATCATATCAAAGAAGATAAATGTTTTAGAAACAAGATTGAACACTATTATGAGCTTATTTTGAGCATATCAACACATAATGTCCAACTTTGTCAAGTAAAAACACTATTTCAACAATATTTCCTTTGTTAATAAAGAGATTTGGTCAACTTAAAACACTATGTAAATAGCATTTAATTAGCCTAAATATAGGTTCCGTACCTTCATCGGGGGAGGGGGGACATCCAGCCAGCAGGACTGACATCTCAAATCCAAAAGCAAGCTTGCTTTTGCCAAACACAAAATAAACTAAAAAATGGTTTTAAAAGAATTAAATTGTCTATAAATACAATTAAATACAAGACTCTGACAGCGATTTTAAATAAGAATTTCTGATGCCGGAGATACAGAACTAGAGGAAACTTATTAGAAACTTATTCTGAATATCTTGAATCATTTAAAACTAATACTGTAATGACAGTGAGTTTGATGTTTTAGATCAATCTTTAATGTAAACAATAACAATTTCCAAGTTATGCTAAATGATTAGAACTTACTAAATAAAGCGTAGAAAAGGTACCATTTTTTTCATACTTAAGATTTCAATTAGAATTTCAATATTAAATCGAAGATTTTTAGCACTTTTAAAGCAATGCTAACTTTAATACCAAAATTATTTTTATTATTTAAGGACATTCATACTTATAAATCTGAAACTTTAATATCTGAAAGTTGTATAATTTATTTATCGATAATCAATCGAATAATTTTATGCTTAATCTCTAAAGAGAAAAAAATTCGCTATTCTGGACATTTTTCATAATTTATTTCAAAAATTTATTCAATAAATATACTTTTCGTTTTTTTAGATGCATTATTATAGATAATAATTTGCAGATATCAAATATGAGTATATATATTTGACATCAGGTCAATTGTGCTGTCAGGTTAAAGGTTAATGCAAATCCTGATTGTTAACGGTTTTGCTCAGCACTAAATTTGTGTTAACATCAACGTTATTCTCTTAATCGCATAAAATCTATAAATTTTGTAAAACTATTAGATGTCACGCATTTACGTCATAATAAAATGCATTATGTTTTGTTTTGTTTTTCAAAAGTAAAGTACAATTTCATGAGAAATTCCTTAAATAATTTTTTCTGATATTTAAAAATTCGCCGAATTTATTTCAATTTTATTTTCAAATTACCCTCACTTGTGGCGTATTTTTCACGGAATTTTTACAAATGTTTATTATTATATGATTCTTTTAACTTTTTTAAAATTCTAATTTATTTTCAAAATTTTCTGCAAAAAAATCAAATTTGTCGTCTTATATATCAAGAATTTTTCTCATACAAGACTAAATAGTTTTTTTTCATATTTTTGAAAACTTATAAAAAGTGCAGATAAAGTGTAGAATTTACTGGTTATGAGAGTTAAGTTCGTTAACTGTTTAATTATCGTATGACTACATTCCTTTTGCTAGGATTCACATATAATGGCTTTTGTCTATTTCTTATTTGATCGAAAGTTGACTTTTTAACTAAATATGGGTTTAAAACACATTAAAAAACAAGTCATTAAAGTTTTATAAACGCCATAAATTCTTAATTTTTTTTTATTTTGTGCATCTAAAATAAATTTGTTACCTTTATTACAATAACACATAGTTTCGATGCACAATATCAAATGTTAGTTCATTTTAAACGAAAAAATTATAATTTAAATGATGGCCTATATTTCTATAGAATATTTATATATATATAAAATATTTAAATAAACAATTCATTAATTAGGATTAAGATATTTGAAAAGATTTTATTGATGTTATGTTATTGAAAATTATGCTTTAAATTTGGTTTAAAATTCAAACGATATTAAAAAAAACCATTCTTTAAAAATTACAGTTAATCTTAAATATAATTATAGAAATGAAAAAGTTGGGCAAAAGTTGGATAAACAACAATTTGTTTAATAAAGAAATATCATTATTTAGTTCGTTTCCAGCAACGAGTTGTGAAGAGTTGAAAGGAGTTTTAATCATTATTTCTGTTTAAAAAGAAAATCGATGTGGAGTTTACTGAACACAATTGTGAAAAATATTTTCGAACTCATTTTAACCATAATTTAGTTAATAAATATTAAGATTTTTGTAAATAAAATAAATGCCTTTTCAAACGACTTTAAATGATGACTAAACATGCGATTCCTATTTATTGAACGTAAAGCGATGGCTCTATTCATTTATGCCTACATGTGTATAATATAATGTAACGTATGTGTCACTGGAATGAGTGTTGGGTCACAACCCATAAGTAACGTGCGAGTGGTGGCAGTGGTGTTGAGTGCAGTGCTTTCACTCGTTTCACTCCAATTGCGTATTCATATATGAGATTGTGTTGAATCGCATTCAAAGCGCATTCAGTCATCAATTAAGGCACACCTGATTCGCACTCAATTCAGCTCTCAATTACCGCATCAGCGCTACTGTGCGTCAGTCTAGCCATAGATCGTGGTTCGCAGAGGTGAGTGAGGAGTGAGTGAGGAGTGAGTGATCACTTGACAGCGTTAGCGTTGCAGACATGTCGTCGAGTGGTGCCAACACTGGCAGTGCTGGTAATGCCGGCGCACACCGCTATCGATACAAGAACGCCGGTCTCGACGCACAAGAGTTGCGGCGCCGACGGGAAGAGGAAGGCGTGCAGTTGAGGAAACAGAAGCGCGAGACCGAACTCTACAAACGACGCAATCTGTCGACGGGTGGCGACGATATCTCCGCCAACGACGACAGCGGTCTGACCGCCGGCCAGGGCATCACTCAGGATATGGTGGCCGCGCTCTACACCGACGACGTCGAACAACAACTCATCGCTACTCAGAAATTTAGGAAACTTCTCTCTAAAGGTTTGACTGAGTGAGTCTAACATAGAGTGACTAACAGTTAGTCCGGCATTAGAGCCGAATCCGCCCATCGATGAAGTGATTCAGACGGGAATCGTTCCGCGTTTCGTCGAGTTTCTCCATCGCGACGACAACTCTGTGCTGCAATTCGAGGCCGCGTGGGCTCTGACTAACGTGGCGTCGGGAACGTCACTCCAGACCCGAATCGTGATCGAAGCCGGAGCCGTACCGGTCTTTATTCATTTGTTGCAATCGACGTTCGAAGACGTTCAGGAACAGGCAGTTTGGGCTCTCGGAAACATCGCCGGCGACTCACCCGAGTGTCGGGACTATGTGTTGAGCAATAGCGCGCTCATGCCTTTACTACAGTTAGTATCGATTCACTCCACTCTTTCAATACATACATAAATAAATATATATAAATTGTCACAATCGATAGGCTGCTCAGCAAATCATCGCGAATATCGATGACCCGGAACGCGGTGTGGGCGCTGTCGAACCTGTGCAGAGGGAAGAACCCGCCGCCCAAATTCGAAACCGTTTCTCCGTGTCTGCCAGTGTTGGCCCGACTTCTGTTTCACAGCGATGGCGATGTCTTAGCAGACGCCTGTTGGGCGCTGTCATACCTGAGCGATGGTCCCAATGAAAAAATACAAGCCGTTATTGACGCCGGAGTTTGTCGTCGTTTAGTCGAATTGCTGATGCATTCTAACCAAAGTGTAGTGTCGGCAGCGTTGAGGGCTGTGGGAAATATTGTGACGGGCGATGACATGCAAACACAAGTCATTCTCAATTGCAATGCATTGCCATGTCTTCTGCACTTACTCTCGTTCAACAAGGAGTCGATCAGGAAGGAGGCGTGTTGGACAATATCCAACATCACCGCAGGCAATAGGCAACAGATTCAGGCCGTTATCAACGCCAACATATTTCCAGTTTTGATTGAGATATTGAGCAGAGCAGAGTTTAAGACCCGAAAGGAGGCGGCGTGGGCTATCACTAACGCCACTTCTGGCGGCTCTCCCGAACAAATAAAGTTCTTAGTAGATCAGGGATGCATTCCTCCACTCTGTGAACTCTTAACGGTTATGGATCCGAAAATAATTCAGGTAGCGCTCAATGGATTAGAAAATATATTAAGATTAGGAGAAATAGTGGCTAAAAGTCCTACCGGTAGTGGAGTGAATCCGTTTGCTGTTCTCATAGAAGAATGTTATGGTAAGGGTATTAATAGATTCATATTTAGAGACGCATAAACAATTGTTAATAAAACTCTCTTATATTTATATTAAAGGTCTCGATAAGATAGAGTTTTTGCAGTCTCACGAGAACGTCGAGATCTATCAGAAGGCATTTGAAATAATTGAGCGATATTTTGGAACTGAAGACGAGGAGTCAGCGATCGCGCCTTCAGTTGACGAGAATAATCAGTTTTCTTTCGGCGCCAATTCAGAAAACTTTCCCGATTCTACTAATCAACAACAATTTCAATTTTAATTATAAAGTAGTAAAATACGACTAATACTGTTTCTAATTAATAGCCAAAATCATATCTCAAATGTTTAACTGCAGCTGAAAAAAATTTCAGTCATTCATAACTTGTTTAAGAAATTAGCTCTAAACGTGTTAGTTTTAAATTACTGATTTATACTAAACTTATTCCTCAAGAAATTAAGATCTATGAAACTAAATTTAGATTCAACTGGTAATTACTGTGTTCTTAATTTGTTTGCAACACCAATAACGACAACAATAACTAACAAACACATGCATTAAATGAACACTAAACAACACAATACGATAATTTGACATTTAATTGTGTAATATTTTATTCTCCTAATGATTGTATACACAAATAAATACATGTACAGATAGAATTTTTACATAAACAACATTTAAAAATTGTACAAATTTAATAAAAAGTTATGCTTATTTAATAAAGTGTCAATAAATTAATTTTTTAAAGTATAGAATTAGCGGAAATTAGTTTGAATTATTATAATATTGAAATTAATATCATTTAAAAGTGCAATACTTGATGAGCGTTAAAGAAAATGAAAGATATTAAACGTTAAATAAATTGCCGAATAGTAAACTAATTTGTTGTGCGACCAAAGAAAAATAAGAAATAGTGAGTTCTAACAACAATAGAAACTTAAGTGAATTAATTTGAAAAGAGTTGGAAATGAGAGGTATTTGAAGATTTAAATTACTTTAAAAGTTTGTCATTGTGTTTAAAAATTATTTTTTGTACTTTTTATGTAATTTATTGAACAATTTTGAATTAGTAAAGCCTTGAACAGCATTATTACAGGGTTTGACATTTACCGTTCACTGTTATTGCAAAAGTCGAATCACAGTTAAAATTCTGAGAGATTTGTACTACTTGTATATGTCTATGTAATTCAGTAATAATTCACAAATTAAATACAGTTAAGGAAAAAAATGTTAATCATTGAATTTTTGAATTTTTATAGCCATTAATGTTTTATTTTTCACAGCAAGTTTAATGTAATGCAAGTGCTGTTTAGCTTTCATTGATGTCAGATTTTTCAGGGAAATGTTAAACATTAATTTTAATTACAGTTTCTTTTCATATTTCAGTTTTATATGACTTGATTTTGTTTTTTGAATCCTTAATTGACCCTTCGATCTAACCTGCAATGCCTTTTAGTCAATATTTGAATTATTTAATAGTTATACACCATTACATCAATTGGTTGAAAATGAGTGTTCAAAATATTTGACTTCTATAAACTCTATGAATACAATCAAAATTCTTATGTTAGTTAACTCTTAAATTTATATTTTTAAATTATTACATATATCAAGACAGACAGATATTGTTTACATTTTATAGAGAAATTTTTTCACATAATATTTCAGACAAATTTAATATTTTAAATTAAATTTAACATATTTTCAATATAATAAAGTTAATCTTTTTAACTCTAGTAAACTTTATGTATATTTAATTCAAACTTTAACAACTGTTTAAAACCCAAGTTAAACTTTCCATCCAACTAGAGACCTATCCTACCAAAGGACTAAAAGTTTTTCTATATAACGTTACACATGTTCTTAGACAGTTTAGAAGTATAAACTTAACGGAAGTTAATTGATTCTGACTTCTCATAGTAACCACATATCAAATTTAAGTCCATAATAATTTAAGAAATAATATTAAAAATTTGAATTAATACATTGTACGATACTTAATATGAAACTGATTGAAATTTCCAAGACATGTTAAACTTGCTCAGAAAATCAAAAATTTTCATATCATACCAAACAAAAATGATCATAAATCACTGCATCCATTGGCCAACAAATCAAATTACGTAAATAATTAAAAGAAACATCAATTAGGTTTTAATGCATTCAAACAGAGTTACATTACAAAACTATTTTAAAAATTACTAAACGTTAAATAACATATTAAAAAATTTTAAAAATAAAATAAGAATTTACAAATTAATAATTAAAAAGCACTAAAACATATAAAACAAATACATAGTATTTAATAAAATTAATTTTTTCAATATTAGAAGCTTAACGAATTCGTTAATTTGTTAAGAAATCGATTCGATTATAAATTTATTTATTTTCATAATTTGTTTAAATAACTAAATCGATACAATCTAATATAGATTAATGTTGAGTACAATATAATTCTATTGTTAAAATTTTGATTTGAAGATATGATGTGTTACGTCCCTAAGTTGAGTTACCACACATAATCATACAATTACAAAATTTACAATTACCCTATTTTATAAATAAAAAGATTGATTGCATGATAACTTAAAAATGATTGCACGTTATGTTATCAAATTAAAAATTAAATTTGTTTCGAAACACGCTTAGGATAGGCTGGATTTTTACCAATTATGGGCAGAGGATGTGCTTCTGTGTTGAACACCCATTCGTCAAACGATATTAAATCGTCGGATGAAAAGATTAAATATAAATACTTGAGTGTTTCAGCGAGAAAAAAACTTTGCTGCACATCGTCTTTAGGACTGTTGACATCGTAAACATTTTTAACTCCCGAATATCCGTTGGCCACTCGACAATGCGTTTCGATGGCCTGCGCCGCCTCCCACGCCCAGTCTCTATACCTCTTGTCGTGAGTAAGTCTCCACATGTAAAAGTAACCCTCTATCACTTCTGGCCGTTGAATATAATACTTTTCGTTGGGCCTATAAATATGATCAATATTTAACAAACTAATCAAATGAAAGTCTATTTAATCACAAACCGAACAGCTCTCGCCTCGACGTTTTCGCTAAATCTGAACGATTCGGGTCCCAATTTGGTTGCGGTGCGATCGTAAGACTCGTGACAGGTGTTCGTTATTTGGGCACCCAATTGCACGAAACGATTCTTTTCGCTTTCCTCCAGTGATTGTCCTCCCAATGCGAACATTCCTCCGGAAAAGCACGCCAAATGATCCATTTTGTGTTCGAGACGGTCGTATTTCATTTCAGCCAAATAAGTCAATCCCGATGTGGAGCGTTGAACCAAATTCGCTTCGATAGCTTTAATCGCCTGGTCATACATTTTCCGTGACTCCATATCTTTTCCGCCCGATTGTATCCATGCTTTTAGTAAATATTCATAAAAACTGTCTCCAAGCGCGCCAACAGATATATGTTCTAAATGTTTGAATAACAATCAGTTACATAATAGTTGCATTGAATTAAAAATTATTATTATTGTCGATAATGTGTTAATAATAATGTGAATATTTATATAATTTATGGTAATTAATTATTTATAGTAAAGTATGGTAAAAATCAAATTATGGACAATAATTTTTTTGTAAAGTTTTCAAAAGTGCGAAAAACTGTGAAATGAAATCACGGATACAATTCGTGGTATTACATGCATCACTGGACATGTTGGACATGTTGGCCAACACACGGGTTCTTCGTTAATGCTGGTTAAAAGCGCTATCAATTATACCATATTTTATTTATATATTTCCTTACAAATTATTTTTTAGTGTGTAATACAAATAAATAACATATTGATATTGCATAACATTATGCAATTTTCTGTTTTTAATTTTTTGAAAGTATTTCACTCTAAGTAATATTTTTATTATCTTAAAATTTGTTATTTTTGTTTCTCTATCTAATTATAATATAATTAAGGAATCTTCAAAGGCATAAAAATTGAATTTTGAATTTCGAAAATTTTTAAAAAATATATTAATTTTCTTAATTCACATTGAAATGCGAATTATTATTATTAATGATGAAATAATGTGAATTTTAAAACAGGAATCATTTGATAATTTATTTGGGTTTCAAGGAAAAAAATATTTTCAATAAAAAACTATTTAAATTATAGCTCCGCTTCATTTTGACCTTTGACTTATTGACCTATGGCCCTTTTGAATACCTCAAAACTTTTCTTTTATTGTGCTCTGTCTAAATAAAAAATTTGATTGTAACGTTTATACATGTATGTGTCTATTTGGCTGTTTTAAATTCACTAATATTTCTATGCTTAATAATAAATATGATATCGTAAATAAATTTTAAACAAACTTTTTCTGCTCTATTATTTTTCATGCATTAATATAAGTGTATTTTGTTTTATTTCCTTCTTTTGTAAATAAATAAATTAAAGTTACAAAATATTTATCTAAAAAGAGACAAATGTTGAAATAAAATTTACAAAAGAGAAATATTTCACAAATAAGTGTTGTGTGTCATTAAATTGTCAACTAGTTTACAAAAATATTAAATTAAAACAAATGTTTTATTTAACATCTGTTTATAATGGATAAAAAATTAAAAGTAAAACAATTTTATAAAATACTATTTTTGCATCAAGTATTAAAATTTAAATATGCGTTTCACGATTGACCCTCAAATTACTTTAACGCTAATATTAATGTTTACAAAGTGAAACTCTACTTATCGTTATTAATACGAGCAGACCTACAGAATACCTGCGATATTAGCTTACCTGTGTTAGTATCATGAAAATTGCTGTTTAACTCTTAAATTTATAGTTCACTTATGTACTCACTTTCACCATTTTTAGAGTGAAATTTTGCATATCAATAGTATAAAATATAATATTGTGAGTACACTAACGAAAGTATAGCACATCAATATATAGCCAGAGGCCATTGTCACTAATCTTTTGAATTTGTTTTAATTAATAACATCTGTGCTAAGTTAGTAAGTCTATCATAAGTGTATTTAGCTGTGGTCAAGACTTAGTGGTGCTTTTTTGACGTCACAATTTTAAGTCTCTTAATAGTTAAAGAGGTCAACAACATTTCAGTGGTCAGTTGTCTTAAATGATTGACATCTGCTATTGTTTGGCTCCGCCCCTAAATTGCTTACTAAATTTATAAAGTAATATGGAAATATGGAT
>JAQIYA010000677.1:0-17828 GCA_034699355.1 Microtritia minima
TTCAAACAGTCAGACATTCAAATATATTTGGCAGAGCATAACAAAGAGGCCAAAGCGATGTAAAGCGTTGTAAAGCGAAGCAAAAGCATGTAAAGCTCAACCGCTGACTTAAGTGCGAGCGCTTTAGAGCTGATATAATTTCATTTACATAATGCCATTTGTTAGGGATGGCAGCGATGGACTTGATTTACTAAATAAGAAATACGACGACGGCTTTTCAATCACAATAAAAGATGCGCAGCACGCGTGCACTATAATAAAATGTTTTCTTTCTTTGGGCATAAAAACTATCAAATGCTCTCTTCTGGCAGTCATAGAATGGCAGAGAATGGCATAGAATTAGTGACAAAGTGCACACAAAGTTCGCTTTTCCGCCAACTGTTCGACAATTGAATACCAAACACAATCTTTTCTCACTATTGCCTCAATGAAAGTGTTTCGCCAGAAAACTTGTATTTAGTACGTGTCAAAATATGCATTATAATGGCCAGCAATGCAATGCTAGGCAATGCTATGCAATGCAATGCAGGGCTATTAAGGAGAGACACATTTAGTTGAGTGATATCAGTTATTTGCGAATATCAAAGCGACCAATTCTATAGATAGAGTGCAATCGCAGTGAATCGCATTCAATGCCTGTGTTGCGGCTAAATGTAGTGAATGAACCAAAAGGGAAGACTCACTGCGAGTGACTTTTCTTTTTTAAAACAAAACAGAAAATAGAAAATACGCGAAACGTATAACGGCTTCGGAACGGCTTCGCGACGGATTCGAGTCAATCCAAATCAGTTACGATAAACATTGGCATCGCTAGACTAAGTCGCTAATGTCTGAGCCCAACAAATGTTCAAATGTTTGCAAGTGATGCCATTTCCGAGTCACACTTGAAAGGCTGATAATTTGCATCGCGATGTAAAACTTTTTTTTATTGCATTTCATTATATAGAGCTTTTTTATGTGCTCGTCGTATACTCTCTGTGACTCTCGTATACTCTCACTTCTACTCAACTATTTCTGCTCGCATTCGCTAATATATGAAAGAGCAATATATAAAGACGATATCGCAAACTCGAGTACAGTAATATATGGAGTAATCTCTCATGAAATTATTCAAATCTGACATAAGACCACAAAAAAGCAGTGACGAACGCTAACCTCAAGGCTGCTATTGTATGCTAACATAAGCATTGTAACTCAATTATGAGGATAAGGATAAATAGAAAGCTGCCCTTTCGAGTTAAAATGGAAGGATCGCACCCTAAAAAATGGCTCTATTCATATAGCTATTCGGCACCAGTTGTTCGCTATCTTCGACTTGCGTGTCAATCAATGCAAACCAAATTTATTTGATATCAAATATTTTTTAAAACCACTCAAAACAATCAAATAAATTGCATAGTGCTCTCTAATGCATACGCAACTAAAAGACCGAAACTGACCTCAACATCAATTAACTCAAAATCAAATAAAAGCATTCCTCTTAGTTCTATGGCTCATACTATCAAATTATAAAAATTGTATTATCTTTTATACTGTATTCTTATACATATTATTGAATCTTAAATAACTTAACAATATTAATAAAAATAAATTAAGTTAATCTTACTGAGAGATAAATAATTAACTTAATAAAAGTAATAAGTTTATGAACATAATTAAAAAATATTAATTATTAGTTGCAAAATATGTGATATCTTATATTTTATTTTTTACATTTTAGAACATTATTTACAAAACACACTTTGTTTAGCAATTTTCAAAAAACAATGTTAAATAAATGTTGAAAAGTATATTAATTTATTGCTTTAGTCATCACATTACAAGCGAAATGCTCGCGACGCTCAACTGACCACATGATTCTAAATGTTGATACAAATAATTTAACACTTGAAAAAAATTTAACATTTGTCCTCTACAAGCAAATCAGTTGAAACATGAGGGGAGAGAATGCACGCGTGAAATGATTCGAGAGATTTTATGTTCCTATTGTTTTTATATCAAATATTTCGTGTTATGCGCAACATTTTCCGCTTTACCCAAAAGATTCAACGCTATCGATATCTAAATATCGCTATAATTTTAAGAATAACGCAAAATTACTAACTATATAAAACTAATAATTTATTTTCTTCTAAAAACTAAAAACACGCTAAACATGCAAAGAAAGGAGAGATAAAAAAGATCCATAAATACAATGCTTTGCTTTATGAAAGAATCGAAAGATGCAGAATGAGAGAGGGATGGGAAGAGAGAGGGAGAGTGAGAGGGAGGGAGAGAAAGAGGGAGAAAGAGGGAGATGCGAGTAAGATTGAGAAAGAAAAGGCAATGACGAAAAAATAAATCGAAATGAGTTTCATTTAGGTTATCTTAAGATACATTTCATCATTTACTTTCATATAAGCAAAGCAATCAAATTTATCATTTTTAATACATGAGAGAAGTGAATAAAAGCAAAAAATTAATACAAAGAAAGAAAATTTCTAAGCATATACTTAAAACAATAACAAATGGCATGTTTATAGTAGGGATTAAAAGCGTAACACATTTATCAAAGCTTTGCGTTTTCGTCTTAAGAGTTAGTAAATAATTTTAACAAATGGCATATTTGCTGCAATAGAAACGCGATTAAAAAAAATTCTCATAACATTTTACTGTTTTAATTCAAATGAATAATTGTAACAATAAAAATATAACTATAATTTTAAATAAACAAAGCAATAATTTAAAACTTTTAAACAGTTAATCAAACATTATATTAATTGTTACGCTCTAATTCATTGATACATTTAAAAATATATCAAAGAGAAAAGGCATGATTAATATTAAATCGTCTATTAATATGCAAATTTCAAACTAGTGGCTCAAAAAATAAATTCTAAATATATTTGAAAAACTTCACGTTTAATCATATTTCAGCACAATTTGTTCCTTTCATTACAATTTAAAAATACAATTTATTTAAAGTCACATATATTTTTAGAATTTTTTCTAATTTTTATTTAAATGGTTAACGATATTATTCTATTGTTAATTATTTGAGCGTTAAGATACATAATGTATTTAACGTGAAAGTGTTTAAAGTGGGGCACTTTGGTTCGTCATGTTTGAAGGAGGAAAAGGGGCTAAATCTCAATTACATAAAGGAGAAAATTTAGTTAGAAAAAGAGTGCCATTAAATAGATATAAGCCATAGTAATTAAAATAATGTACTTCGAGCTTAGCAACAATTTATACGAGAGAGCGTTAGCAACTATGACCGTATTTAAGATTCCGTGACTGTAAGTCACTGATGTAATGCACTAAAGCCGAGCACAATATAAAGATCGAAAATAGCGGAGAAATAGCTGAAGTGAAACTGCGAAACGAGAGTGAGGCTACTATGAGGCTGAATGGCATACTGAATGGCATGAGCCGACTATGAAGCGACTATGAAACTGCAATTCAGGCACTGCTATCAAGTTCTGGCATAGCGTGTGCGAGCCTTGTGTGAGCGTTGTGTGAGCGCTGTGTGCTATATTGCACACAATAGCTAACTGGCGCTTATTGTGCCTCCGCTGACTCCACATCAGCCACAAGAGAGATTTTGGTGTTAACTTATATATGCCAAACTCGATGTGATTCCAGCGGCAAAGAATAAGATGGATGACAGACGAGAATTGGCTAAAAAGCCTCCAAACTTGAATGAAACGGATTTATGAGTAACAATCATATGATGGGCGCGCTTGGGATGCGTTGGATGTATGCATGTATGCATGCATGGGATGCATGAGATGAAAATGGCTATAATGTATGCGCGCCTTAGATTTCATGCGTTTGATTTGCTATGAATCAACCAAATATTTTTGTTGTATGCATGAGTAACACGAAACCCTAACAAGATTTGCACAAATCTCTTCTACTCTGTGCGTCGTTCTGTTCGCTCTGCTCTTTGTGTTGCATCTCATGCACCACAATATGATCGCAAAATAAACTTTAAATAAAAATGTGATAAAAGCAGTAAAGGTTGGAAATAGATTTAAAATATGAATTGAATTGAATTACTGCCACCATATGAACGGCATATGAACGGCATGTGAACGCATGTGAAGAGCATGTGAACGCATGTGAACGGCATACGAACGGCTGCTCTCTCTTTATAATCTCAATAATTACCACTATTTTATATGATAAAAGCGGTATCAAAATCATATAAAAAGGCTTCGCACCACAAAACACAAATGGATCGCATCAGAAACACATACGACACACAACTGAATAAGATATTACACATTACAGTCATAATTAGAAAGTAAGCTTTGCAGCCATCATTCATGCTTCAGTTAATAGAGATACCAGATATGGAGGCCGACTAACACTAACACTGCTCTCATCAGACGTTTGAATTAAATAATTTGTGCGCTCACAGACATATCTCATGTGCGTTTACTTTACTGTCATTTATTAATATACATAACTAGTAATGCGCACTAACCTGAAACATAAAGCTTGAGCTTAGCGTGAGTTAGAGCTACTCTTAAATGCTTAGTTTAAGCTGAGTTTCAATATAACATTGCAATCGATTGCAGGCTTCTATGAATTTCAAATTCTACTTTATTAATAACGATAAATAAATTATTCTAAATTGCTTTGCTTTTTAAAAACAATTCTAAATCTTCCTTAAGTTATT
Source organism: Microtritia minima (assembly GCA_034699355.1). NCBI lineage: Eukaryota > Metazoa > Arthropoda > Arachnida > Sarcoptiformes > Euphthiracaridae > Microtritia > Microtritia minima. The sequence goes on from JAQIYA010000677.1 coordinate 4,667, forward strand.
AACATTTAAACTGGCGATAAGAAGAAAGAATGAAAAGTGGTCACAACACTAGTCGTTTGAAGGTATTTTGCGGATGCCATACATGTCCTATACTTTTGACATTAAGGATAAAATACGATGAAATGCGTGTATGGAGTAGTAGTGCTAATAGTAATGTATTGTTAAAGACTGTCTAAAAAATATTATTAAATTTTTTGAAAATAGAAATAATTTTAAAACAAAAATAAAAATGTTGAAAAACATTATCAACATTTATCATACAATGAAGAAAATTTTTCCTCTATTCTATGTGTCGTGGAGTTTATAAATAAATTATTTAAAATTATTTTAATTTTAACAATTAATTAATGCCTACAATAACACGCTTGAGTTTATTGCGCAATAATAGCATTAAGAGCTAAACTCATTCTTCATTCATATAAATATTAATAACAAAACCGAACTATTTTATTGCCTTTTATCGAGGCTTTAAAAAACTTATACAATAAAAAAGTTATTTATATATGAGTGTACACATGCATAATATTGAGATAAATATAAAAAGCATTTTACGAGATATCATTATTTAGTTAGATTTGCTAAAATAAAAAAATTCGTTGTGAGCGCTGCGAACCAAACGAAAAATGACTGTAACTGTAAGTAAAGTAATAAAAAAGCTCTAATAATATTGATAGTGTGCACCCTTTACTTATATTATTCTATTATAGATTATATTATTCACTTTTTTATTATGATTAAAATATAGCCCACTCCACCCTGAGATAGCATGCGAGCCTCACAACTGGCAGAGTAAGAGTTAGTCACGATATTTAGATTCATATTTCTATAGTGTCTGTTGTGATGAAAGGTTTTCCTTATTAAAAGCCGGTTAAAAGTGCTACTCTTTTCGTAAATACATATTGTGTTTCTCAAAAATGGCTTTCATTGCAGATTAAATAATAATAACGGAAAGATAAAAAGCAAAACATTGGCGTTAAGACACTGAGACCAACACAATGGAGTTGCGAACGCATTGTGTTGTGCTTCAAATCTGATTTATTTATGCGTGAGTCTGTGCTAACGAAAAGTTATATACAAGTTATATCAAACTTATATAAGCAGAAGTCATACATCTAACTAAGGAGATATAAATCTCATTAAATTCTTACTCTTGATATTAGGGGTCGCGAGTGTTGCGCAAGAAGTAATAAAATACTAGTTTGGCTCACACTAGACTCGCAGACAGTGTCAGCGTTTGCATGCGTTTCATGCTTTCAATGCTTTCATTGCGATCATAGTTATGATTGGCTCTGAAACTCATTCGATGCCATTCCATGGCATGCAATAATAAGAGCATATAAAATGTTCAACATTTATAAATATGTATATATAGCTTGAGTGAACTATAATATCGTCACTTGACAGGCAAAAGAAATAAATAGCAAACGAGTGAAAATTATGAAACAATATGTCAATGCATGAAAGCAAAGCGCAAATTAATGCCAACACTGCCAGACAGAGCTTAGACAGACACCAATTAAATAGCAATGGCTTTTAAATGCTTATGAATATAGATAATAATTTGAAGATGTTGTGAGCGATAATTCAATGATCATTCAATTGCATAATTTGGTAGTTAAAAGTTTAAGTTAGTTAAGCTCACACACAATCAAAATAGATAATAGCTAACGAAGCCATACAAATGAATAGCTTCGCACTTGTCGTTGACGTGCAAATGAATTTCTAATGAATTTCAAATGAAATTATCTCAAACTGACTGACGAGAGAAATTGTTGTCATTATTATACAATTATAGTTAAGTACAATCGTGTCGAAAATTGTCGAAATTGTCGAAAAGGCGAGCCATTCAAGTTTCAGATAACTCTTAAACCAAATCATAGCTGAATAATTGAGATTATATCTGCTTTTCAACCCAAAAAAAAATTGACCACAAAGTATAGCTATTTTTGAATATATGCTCAAAATATATAGTCTCAACGTTTGTGTCTGACATTTATCACAAGCAGCTCATCACAGCTCGTATACAACAATTTCGCTTTTGCTTGAAATGAAAAAAAGCGCCAACAAGTATGAAACATGTATGAAAGCGAATCTTGTAGACAACCAGTTCGGTGACCTTCGCTTTTTCATTTTGCATTTAAGAGTAAAAAAATTATAACCATATCCGGTAAATACGATTGGCTGCAAAGTGGAAACACGTTCGCATAACTACTTTATATCAAGTTTAATGTAACACAAGTGCACCACTGAGACAACGGAGCGTCCAATATGTATATATACGGCCAAAAGTGACACCAAATCAAGAACGCTCTTGTCGTCAGGCAGGGGATGGCGGAGAGCGATGACGAGTATGGCGAGAGTATAGAGAGGGTATAGCGAGCGTACAGCGAGTGTACGGCCAGAGCGAGACCGCCTGAGGCAGTGTTTTGTACTGTCAAATAACGCCAAAGTTGAGTGGCTTTCGGTGCAGCTGTGCTGCAATAGCATGTTATGCTCGGAATGCAGTCCGACTACATTTGCCGGCTTCTCTTTTTCCATCTCAATCGCACAATTCCACCCCCTCTACCCTGTTGTAAAGTCAATGAACCCCCACGCCATGTCTTTCTCAGCAAAGAGGGGGTCAGACTCTAAAATTGGCGAATTTGATGCTATCACCAGATTGTCGTCATTCGGCAATTCACCAATTTTTGGTTTTGCGAGAAAACTGAGGCAATCGATATCTATTTAACTTATCGAGTATTCATAACTCAAATGACAAATTTAATTGTTCCCGAAATTTCCCGATTTAGCTGTTTTTTTTAAATATTTCCCGAATCGTAAGTTATTTCAAAAGATATCCCGATTTTGGGAGTTTTCTCAGCGTTTTAATCGAATTTTTGTAATAAATAAGTTAAAACTAGTGAAAACATTTGATTTCGTTTGTTACTATGCATGAGATATTTTTACTACAAACATGACATTAGAATTTAATATTCCAGAATTTAAAGATACAGTAAACTCGCTAAACTAGAAAAGTGTTTTGCTTCGCAATCAATGTAAAAGCATGTTCAGTACATCTGCTTTTAATTTGTTTGCGACATTAACAACGTTTAACTTTATTGAACTAAACTCGTCAACCCTTTTATTACCCTTATTATTATTGGTCTATACATTCATATACAGTACATCCTCGATTTTGTCAACTTCGATATTGGCAATCCTTGATTTTAGCAATAGGTTGCTAATGTCACAACTCTATACTTGTAATGTTAAATAACTGCGATTTTATCAACTCTTGATTTTGGCAACCAATTTGTTTGGCATTTGCCAAAATCGAGAATGTACTGCATTCAAAAAATTTTGTCGTTTACAGTAAGTTAAGCTAGAAATTCATTTTCATTTTCAATGCTTAAGAATATTTTATCTGATAATCGATTGAGTTTTAATGGAGAATCAATAATAATGAATAATTGTATTAATTATAATAGTTTTTTATATTAATAAATTTTTTGATTGGATATTTTTATTTTTCCTGAAAAGTTGCCGAATTAAGCCATTATTAGTCTCCCGATTCCCCCCCGAATTGGGGATATTGTTTCCCGAATTACGACAACTCTGGTGATTAGCATCGGAAACGCGGAAATGCGTGAATTATAGAAAACACATCCAAAAACTTTTTGTCAACTTAGTTACTCGTTAGTTAATAGCATCACAAGCATTGCAGACCAATGACATGATTGCATGTCTATATAATTTGAATGTATAGAAATGTAGCGAAATGTTTCATTTCGACGTACTCTTCGGTGTCATTTGCTTGAATAAAATGCTCATAACATGGATAATGGCAACTAATAGCTCGCCATAATAACACTACTCTCAACATTTTCCAATGAATAAAACACAACAAACGATATTTTAGTGTCGCTTATTTGCGAACAAAGGCTGTGCAATACTTTTCAATGGCAGTACAAAATTGTCTCATTAAAGGGGCGACGCCTAAAAGTGGTCATATGTAAAACGGAAATTCAATTTAGGCTTTGATATTTTTAAAAAGCACAAAATTATTTTTTGAGGCGAGAGTTGTCATACCATTCATAATAGATAAAAAGGACAAAAGTCGGCGCAATCCTGTGAAGAAGTGTAGAGTCTGACACGAAATGGTCACGAATGGTCACGAGTCTGTTCGAGTGGGTTCGCGTCAACTCTAAAATTCTTTTCTCCCTAATGTCTTACTATATGACGGAAAGGCTCGAGCTCAACATCGAAGCCCATTAAGCTCGGGTTGAGGGGTTCGGCAGAGGCAGAGTGTTTTTTGCAGCCCTATTGACATCATTAATTATAACTCAAATGTAATGTATTTCGCATGTTGTGACACAGCACTACTACTGTAATACTAACATGTAAAGCAGTAGCGCTTCATAGACTTTATGATATTACTGTTGTCTGAAGAAGCATTTTATGCATGGCTAACATTTTTGTATGCAAAATATAAGAGTATCCTCCCTCGCATTGCACGTAAAACACTAATTAGGAAAAAACAAAATATATATACAGTGAGTTAAAAGCAATAGAGTCATGAAAACAAGCAATTGTTGTTGCAATCAGATCGGCTCACATCCACGTCTGAAGCGATCCAGAAATGCTAAACATCGTAACAATAAGCACACAGTGGCTCAAACGTGTTCAAATTAATACGGTGTAGTAAAGGCGACGGCAAAGCCATAAATCAGAAGCATCGAAGTTAATAACAATGTTTATTTTCTTATAAGGTTATGCCAGTTATGCCACTTTCGCTCATTACCAGTAGTCGCGAGTAATTTTAATCAAATACAATAATCGCCCGCACAAACTCCCACTCTTACAATCAAAATCGCTTAATTTGATTTTTATATCTCTATATAATTTTCATATAATATGTTTCATTTATTTGTTTATCTACGTATGCATTGAATAAAATTGAATATTTATAAAGAAATTAATTTTTAAAAACCTAACATTATATATCAATCTGTTTTAATTCAGAGTTTTCACTACTATATAAGCAACAAAAGTGAACTCACAAACGTCACAATTTGTAATTTAAAAGTCAAAATAAATGATTGGATATGTTTTTTTGAGTTAATAATTATGAATTAACTTACTTTACTTATAAATTATATATAATTAAATGATTGCTTTGATAAAATTTTGCTCTAATAAATTAATATTAAGTTATCATATGATAATGTATTTAAACTATTATTCTCGCCCGTAATTTTATTTATTTATTAATATCTATTTAATTTACTGCATCATAATTAACAGAAAATATGAATTTTACTCTAATGTATTTTCAATTTAGGAAAAATACATTAATTTATAATAAAGAAGTTATTTAAGTAAAGGTCTTATTTCTTTCAAGAAAGTTATATTTTAATTTTTAAAATAACTAATTATTTTTAAACTTATGGTCAATACTTCTCAATAATTAAAATATTGATTTTATATTAAAAATTTATGTATAATTATAAATAAAATTTCAAATATATCTTCACTAATAAAATTAATAAGAAAAATATAATATAAGGTATTTTTAATCAATTAAATTAATGCGAACAATAGTTTTAGACCATAAATAAATTAAACGATACTATAAAAAAAATATATGATAAGTTCATATATTATAAAATAAGTCTTTAACTTATTTATTTTCGTATACTAAATAAATTAAACAAAATATATTAGATGTATTAAATATTTATGTGTCTGTTAGTTCATAAAAAAAACGTTAGCAACGCATGTAAAAATAAAACAATTATTGAATACCTTATGATAATATTGAGAAAAGTTAATAGTATTCCCAAAATGTTAACCGATCACAACTTTATTTCTTTATTCAATCATTTCATTCTCGTTAGTTAAATGGTTAGCTTTTAAATAGTCAGTTAACTTTAGAGTTTTAAAATAACAAAGTATTTAAAACATAATATTTATAGTATATTTATTAATTAATCTTTTTCTATCTGAATATTAATAATAAAATTATAATAAGTTAAGGAAATCACTGATACAAAACATTTATTGTCATTTATATGCTTTCATTGAAATTAAGATATTTTCACTATCATTTAAAACAGTTAGAAATAATTACTAATTACTAATTCATTTAATTTTGTCTAATTTTTACAAAAGCAATCATTTATAAAAATAATTATTAAAATAATAAAATAATTAAGTATTGATTTTCTTTTTTGAAATTTTAAAATCATTTCTTCCATTTAAAAATTATTATAATGTACTTTTGTTCAATTGCTTTGTTAGATCGCAAATTAATTTCTTAATTACAAACCAACTAAAGAAGGGTTAACTTCCATTATTTTAGCATTAATTTTTCACCTTAATCTATAGTGAAACTGAAATTTACTATATGGTTAACCGGACAAAATGTTTACTTTGTAAAAATAGTTAACACTAAAACACAAACATTATATATAATATATTACATACAAAAATGTTATAATATTAAGGACTTAATGATTATTTTCACAATAACTATAAACAATTTAATAAGTAATTTTTACAAGATATTACACAAAGCTGTTAAAAGTAAATTCTGATGAGGAAAACGGTGAATATATGTTTTGCAATTATGTGAATGAAAAATAAACTAACGATGCAAAACAAAGTGAAACGCATAACATGTTGAATGGTGACAGGTATGCACTTTTTAATTGATATCTCTGTCATGTTATCATTTTTACCTTCACTTATCTTAATTTAATTAAAGCAAATACAAAACACAACAATAGCAAAGTTTGTCAATTTTTCTCGATTCACACAAGAGTTGGTGTGTTATAGGAAAATAGTAAATGCATTAAATAATTATTCTTATAATGCATTTTTAAGCGCCATTATAAATGCATTCGAATAAATCTAACAAAATAAATAACACGCAAAGCAATTATACGGCGAATATAAATTTTATTTGCGTAAAAAATTGTTATTTAAACATATATTAAAGTTAAATCTAAACTTTAAATGTTTTTTATGCGCACCAGAATCTTGATTTGCTTATACAAATTTGCTAACATTTATTTATTCTAAACAATCATCATTTTTTACTTTAAATAGAGCACTATTATCAATAAAAAAGTTAGTATCGGCTCTCCAATCATTAGAAACGATGCAAAAAAGATTTGCCTTTTTTACTCTACTAAAGTAAATTTATTTTTAAGAAGCACTTCAATATTTAGTAAGAATTTAGTTGACAGCTCTTCTGTACTTTAGGAGTATATATGCTGCGTATGCATGCAAAAAACGTATAACAGGTGAATAGCGGCTGCAAAAAGCACTCTAACTTACTGTCTCAATGATGTTATACAACTATATATAGTTATATATACTATATAAAGTCTTATAAGGCAGAGGCGAACACTAACTGCATCACATATAACCACGTACACAATCAATTGCTTCTCTTGGTTATACTTTTTAGGCTTATATTTACTCTACAAATGGTGTTGTATAGAAATTGCAACCAATTATATGAGATAGAATGACACCCATTTATGCCATTCAATCAAATCAAAAACTGCTGCAAAACAAACAAATATTAAACCGTTTTTTGCTAGAAATTGCTTGAGTAAAAGCAGTTTAACGATAAGCTAATTAATATTTTAAAAAGTTGAATAATAATCAACTCTATTTCGCTAATTATTGCCGTTTTTATATTATTTACTCAAAATTTGCGAAACACAATCGCAGTGATATCCCCCTCCCCTCTCATAAAGATGAAAGCCATTATCTCGTTTTTCAGACTTTTGTGAATAATAATTAGCAAGTATTAAATACTAATTTAATGTCAAAAAGTTATATATGTCAAAATTATACAAGCATTGTTAGGCTTTTTGATAAAAAATAAAATAACTTAAGTTACTTATTTGAAATGAAAAAATAAACAAAAACCTCAAATTTTCAATTACTTTGAAAATGAAGTATTTAATATTAAATTCAATTAAATGTTAAAAAGCTTAATAATAATAATAATAATAATAGTAATAAAAATTTCTTTTTTATTACATAAACTACTTTTTATTCATTGTGTACGGAAATTTCATGTATTTAATAATATTTATCAAATAAAATAATTCTTTAATATTTCAAAAATACGAAAATTAAATACCTTTTAGTTTAAAGTATATATTTTATACATGATATCATAAGTAATGAATAACAAGAATTCATTATAATTCAAAATATTCAATAAGCGATGTTCTCTTAGTGGAGAATTAAAATATCTATTCAAACCATAAAAAGGAATTTAAAAATGACAGTTTAAATGCTAACTCAATATCATGAAAAGATAGTTTTTTGATAAATACACAAAAATGATGAGTAATTTGCCCAAAATAATAATACGAAATTAAATTCTATTTTGTAAATATAATGTTTACAAACATTCATAATTTTTTACCAAATAAATAATATGCCATTAATTATATTTAATATTAAATATTAAATAAGATTTGCAAAAAAACATATTAAAAGTGAAAAAACATTAGTTGAACACGAGTTCAATTATTTTTCTGAGAAAGAATATCAGCGAAAATAAGTGATTAGTATATACAATACTGTAAAATCATTTTATTACATAATAGTGAGAGTTAAAGCGTTTATAACAAGACGTAAAGCAAATCCGTGTTTTGATTATAGCGAGAAAAGAAAATGTGTTACTTGAACGGAGAGAAAGAGAAAAGAGAGCAATTGGCAGCACTTTCATTAGAGATGCTACTGATCTAATATTTGAGTAAACACTATTTTCATTCCCTTGTTTCGTGTTTCGCTCACATGTACACACTGTACACAGTGAAACAGTGAAATACAACAAAAAAGTGTTGCTCACATACTTGCCATACTCGCACATACTCTCATACTCTCGTAGTCTCGCGTCTCTCACATACTCGCACAATAAAAGCCACTATTTTTTTCTTCTTACTCTTCAAACAAAATCCCTTTGATTACGTGAAAAGAGAGAACATATAATCGGATGACGAGTATTTGTGAGTTGTTTGTATGTGTGCAATGATCGTCTTAATTCAGAACTGTGAACACTATTCAATCTATGCTCAAGATATGGGCAATAATGGGGTGAAGATGCCTAAGGATGTGCCGAAACCACTCTATCCATCACTTACTCTATTCGCTGCACTTATGCGCGCATATTATTGCATATACAGATCTGTAAGAGAATAGCTATGGCTATGTTGAAAGCAAATCATCATTATTATTAATACTAACACCTCGCCCGCCAATGCAAACACTTCAATTATGTTAAGATTGCGTACTCTCTATTAACTTGTGTGGGAAGGATGGCAAGGATGGCAACGATAGGAACGATAGAGTTAGAGATGCCAGTCGTGGCAGTCGTCTCTCTCGTCTCTCTCGTCTCACTCATCGCACATTTAATCCGATGCATTGCAATCAACGCAATAACGAGTTTTTATCTCTTATCAATTCCACAATTTCGCACACATACCGATTCAGATCTGTCTGATCTCTTAAGTCCATTAAATATAATACATGTTACACAAACATTGCTGTTTGTGAAAGAGTAGGAAAAATAATAATTGATATGAGTATTGAGCAGTACATAGCAGTATATGAGAGTATATAAGATTATAGAGAGAAGCATAACAGTGACACAATCGCGACGCGTATAAAGAGTAATATATCAATATAATAGCCAAATATAATGATTAGCTCGAGAAGCTTGAGATATATAGAAGAAACGCTCAATTTGTGTTGAGATACATAGCGCTTAAATTTCTACTTAGGCTATAGTCCATCAAAAAAGTGTTACTGCATAATAAAGTGACATTAAGGCAGAGACCCATTTCCACGTGATTTCCTTTCGTTAGTCGAGAAATCGGAAGTCAGTTATGCATGCAATACAGACTGCGAGAGACGTGAAATGATGGACAGATGACAACATTCTTATGCTCGGGTATGGCTCACTAAAATAAAAGACTGCCATCAAACTGAAGCACTGAAAGAAATAATCAGATAAATAAAAAAGACTATGATGTCGGAGTCATTGGGGAGACTAACAACTTGGCAGAGATAACCAGGAAAACGCTTTGCAGAGGCAAACAGATCAAAGAACTTACTAAAAAAGAGAAATATTTTGAAAGCACCATCAAAAGTGACAGCAATACCAAAACACATGCTGTATTACATGTGCACAACTACATATAATTACTTGCGCGCTCTTCAACTGTCAATGCGAGCACAAATGATGAGAGTTATACTTATTTCTGCCACACTGATCAATATTAGCCAACTCTCCACTCTCCGCATACTTTCAACTATTTTTGTTTCTTTTTAATGCAATTCTAGTTTGATAAATATGTTATTAGATATGACATTCGCTATAATTGGTAAACATTCAAATTCAAACATTTAAGTGATTATTAATAATACATCATTCGCTTCTTCGCATCACTTTTTGATTCACTAAACAAAAAGTTTGCAAAAATTCCGATAATTCTTTTATATTTTTGTTTGACAATTAGCCAATAATAATTTTCTAATCAAACTCGCAATAACTCGAGGCCCTGACATTCATAGAGAAATGTTAGATTATGTAAGATAATAAGCAATCAATTGAGTTGAATATTTAATGCGACCATTTTTTTAAAACTTTAAATATTAATATCTGCGTATATTCAATGCTAAGTGGGTGTCAATTGAGTTAACAAACGAGCATAACTGAGCTCATATCAGTGCGAATAATTGTCTCGAGTCTGTCGTCAATTTCGTTTCACCAAATAATAATTTAAATAATGATCTCAATTTATTAGTTTAGCATAAGCTCTAAAAAATAATTATTTATATAAAATAATAAAATTTGATGCCTTTAACGAAAGGCTCTCTGCTCTGCATTCTAATGCAATGCTTTCACAATACATAATTGATTAAACAAATTTTTTACTTTTGTTATTATAAAGTTATAAATAATTTGTTTTAATTATTAAAACGTAAGCTTTAATTAGTTTAAATTATTTAAATGAGCTGACATTTTATTTAATGAACACATTTTAATTGTGCGCAATTTTGATTTAGTTCTCCGGAAAAATAATTATTCATTCTTTCGAAACATTTAGCGTTAATTGCTATAATCTATTTATACAGTATTAAAACCTGTTTGGCAGGGGTCACGAGAATTTTGCTGATGCAGTGCATGCCGGTGTTGCACTTAAAAAATGTAGAAGTCATGCTCTATCTAAAAATCACTGGCAAACAATACACACAATACACACAAAACACACAAAATGCTGAAAACGCTGCCGATTTCAGCCATAAACTCGAGTCAGGATTTGTTTTTTGTTTTGCATGATCAGTGAATTGTAGTGACTATCCTTCGATTTTCAATGACTTGTAATCAAAAGGAAAATAAATAATCTTTATTTATTAAAGTGAGATATAAAACAATGCCGACCTGTGATTAATATTTCAAGAAGTAATCTAATCATTAATAATTAAAATCGATAATTATTCAGCTCATTAGCAGCGAATATAATCATTAAATACGAAGACTGCTGATGCAAACATTACTGCTGCAGATATTCAAATGCAGTCAAAGTTATTTACGTCTACTATATTCGTCTCAATATGTTTTTATTTCATCAGCTTTTCATTTTCAAAGTGTATCATTATTGACTATTTTATTTCGCTCACTAGAAAGACTGAAATAATTTCTAAAATTGCATTTGATTTAAAATTTACACATTACAAGAACGCCGGCAAATGCTCTTTCATACTATAAAACAAATATTTCAATCAAAAAAAGATCAATTCCAGAAATTTCATAAATAATTAAAAACATTTTATATTTTTCCTCCACGATTAAGGCTACATTAAAAGTTAACATGTTATTAAGCGACTCGAAATCGTATTCAATTAAATTGATTTCGAGTACAAGTGAATGACTGAACGCCAGAGAGAAAGAGTGAAAGAGTGAAAGAGAGGGGAGAGAGAGAGAGAGAGAGAGAGAGAGAGAGAGAGAGAGAGAGAGAGAGAGAGAGATATAAATCCAATGATGCGTTTTTCCTCTGTGATGAAATTTTTATTTTTGTGAAACGGCGTGACATAGTCTGAAGTCAATGATGCCGTAAAAGCACGAAATGCTGAACGGATGGGTCAAAGAACAAAACAATATTCGCCGTCAAGAAGAGTAAGTAAAATATTTAATAGAGACTGATATCGATGTGAAGACTGACCATATATTTTAAATTCTTTTGAACTTCATTGCAATTATTGACTATTAATTATTCGCTTATTTAATGGGATTTATAGTAGAAATTAGATATGCTGTACACCTTTACTATAATAAATATTTCGGTGAAAAAGAAAAGCAAATTTATGTAAAGAAAATTATACATTGCATTTCTCAAAAAGATTTTATTTTTGTTGTAATAGACTATAGAGTGATGTATTACAGAGTGATGTAAATGCATAACATATTTCTCTGAGGGCATAGGAATAAAGCGAGCTCGCAATGCATGCCCAGCGCTCATAAATGCATTTCTTCAATGATGGCTCAACATCTTCAACATCGCACTGTTTATGCAATCGCATAAGTGAATCTTTTTTAGTAAATTCCTGCATCCATAGCCAACACCACCAGACGCTAAGCCAGACATTGAAAAAGTGTGTTCATTGATCTGAACGCACAACTAAGAAAGGGAAAGCTAGACTGCATAACATGCAGACTTATACGGCACAGACTTCTGTTGTGTTCTCTACTCCTTCATCAGTGGTTAGCAATGGTTAGCAATGGTTAAGAATGGCGCACATAAATCGTGATGCAAAGAGATGCCAACATTTGCCATCATTTGCCAGCATCGCATGCATTTTAAAGCATATATATATACTCCAACAAAAAACTCAGACATACATAGACAGATACGCGAAACAATTTATAAACTACTACACCAATGAACCACAAGGACAGATAATTATAGCAGTCCATCATTTGGTACAGTATTGCTTTTTATTTTTTATTTTCACGCTCCGTCTGTCTCTTCAATTTTTTGTCTCATTCGCTCTCATATTTTATGGGTGTTGTGTTTCATAGCTTAGGGCAAAATTCAGTAATGAAGTTGATTATTTTGATTGCACAACTGCGTTGAGTTGCGTTCAGTTG
>JAQIYA010000678.1:0-17811 GCA_034699355.1 Microtritia minima
GTACAGCCGACGTGTGCCACAACTGGTGACGGAATTTTCGAGGGTCTGACATGGCTTAAGTCCAATCGTAAATTATTTTTAAAAATATAAATGTTTAATAAATGTTAAATAAACTTTGAACTTTGATTGATGCAAAAAATAGAATAATTTTATTAATACAAGTGCTATAAATCAAAACCAATTATTATGCAAAAACAAAAGTAATTATTATACATTATTATTCTAATACTTCATTTAAAGAACATAAAACTAGACTCAATACTGTAAAAGAAATTAATAATTTAATAAATGACATATAATTATATTGAAATGGTTTACATGTATTTACAACAGTTTCAAATCTTATGACTTCATATTTCATTGAATAATTGAGAGTTGATTCTAACGTTTCCTGTTTTTCAATTCTAAAGTCTCTAATTTAGTCTCAAGTATTTCGAAACTTACCTTCAAATTTAAATGTTATCTTTATTTTAGCAGAATTTAAACTAACAATAATTAAGTAAATTTTTATATAATGATCGCGATGTTTAAGAATATAAATTAATAATAATAAATGTCATATTGATGTTTAGTCTAGTATTTGATAGTTTTGCGCCTCTAATAGAGAGGCGTATGTAGTGGTGAGTGGAGTGAGTGTTGTGTTGTGAGCGCACACAACTATTGTACAACTATTTGTATTATCTTTTTGACCGGTTTTTACTTCAATAATGTGCTGTGAATTTATTATTTGATATTTTTAAATAATTATTATGCATTTATTGAGCCAATTATACAAATAATGATGTCTATAGAGTGCGGTTATATGTGTTATATGTGTTGCAATTATATTATTGATAGTAACACTTCACTACATTTTTAGTATCTGTAAGTAATAGTGAATCAAGCGTTCACTGCTTATCAGTTAACCATTAATTGAATGATTAATTGAATGATTGACACTTCACTTAATTATATTATATTATATTCATTGCTATTTTTATTCCAAATAGATTTCATCTTAATTTATAACAAAACAAATACTATTGTAATCATCGATAGCCGCCAATTGTTTGCCTTATTATCAATTGAGATCAACGTATTTACTGAAACCATTCCTTAATAGTTATAGTAATTAAAATAATAAATAAGTAGAAATTATGGGTAAAATAATATCGAAAATATTTGGCAATAAAGAGATGCGAATATTGATGTTGGGTTTGGACGCCGCGGGAAAGACGAGTCAGTCTTCACTTAACCATAACTGATTTATTGATTATTTATGAACACAATGATATGCTAATTATAATTACTTTGTATCCGTTGACAGCTATCTTATATAAACTAAAGTTAGGCCAATCAGTGACAACCATTCCAACGGTCGGCTTCAATGTCGAGACTATCACCTATAAAAATGTCAAGTTTAGTGTTTGGGTGAGTGTTTGTGTGTGCGAGTGAGTGAGTGCTATAAGTTATTAATTGAGTTGTTTGCTACAACTTTACCGTTAACGCTGTAATTAACATTTTTGTGAAAATTATTGTTTATGACATGATTAGGATGTTGGCGGACAGGATAAGATAAGACCGCTTTGGAGGCATTACTATACTGGAACGCAAGGCTTGATATTCGTTGTCGATTCCGCCGACAGGGATAGGGTTGAAGAGGCGCGACAAGAGTTGCATAAAATAGTCAACGATCGCGAAATGCGAGAAGTGATCATTCTTGTGTTCGCCAACAAACAAGACTTACCCGATGGTAATGTGTAGTTAATTAGTACTATAGTTTTGCCACACTTTGTTGTGAAATGCACGAGATTTAATAATAATAAATATATGTGCGCCGCTATCGCGGCACCAAAATAGTTATATAATGGAATCATGATTTACAACAATAGTGAGGCAAAACTGTAGTATAGCCACATTAAATTATTTGGTCACAACTCATTGAATTTTAATCGCATTGTTTTCAAAATTGATAGCAATGAAACCACAAGAAATTCAAGACAAATTAGGTCTAACGGTGACTGGACTTCGTCAGCGCAATTGGTACGTACAGCCGGCGTGCGCCACGACTGGTGACGGCCTTTTCGAGGGTCTAACGTGGCTAATGTCCAATCATAAATCATAGTTTTGTAAATTTATCATCAATTTTAGCCTATTTTTTGTATAATTATTACAATTTTCAATTAAGAGAAATGTTTCATTTTTTAAGATCACAATCTATTTAAGCTCTTATTTTTCTTTTTCACAAAGCAATTCATTTCTAATTACTCGTGTATAAAGTAAAATGATGCTCATTCTTACTAGAAGTTTATAAACTTCAATTGCAAAATTTCAAATTTGAAAATATATGAAAAACACCCAAACCTCGTGTGAAACTGTAAATTCCATTTTATCTGTATTTCAACTTTTCATTGTTTTCAAAATACTATTATTTCTACTAATAGATGATTTTAATTTTATATATTAATATATATATATATATATGAAATAATAAAAATTTGATTATTGACCACATTCTCCCCAAATCTTTACTAATTTGTTTGTCTATACCATAATTTGTAATTTACAATAATATACAATCAATTATTAATTTCGATGCGATGCAAATCATTTTGAACTTTAATCGACACGCTTTATGATTACTGTATATTATAAAATATATATAAAGACAAAATAATTAATCTTATAATTTGTAAGCATTTAATAATACTGTACAATATCTTAGATTCTATTAAATTATACAATAAAATTATTCCCACATATTGTTGCTAACAAGTCATGATCGTAAACATGAAAAAGTTAATTACAAGTTAATTTACATTCAATAAGACAGATCAAATTTTTGTATATATTGTTTTTGTACAAAGAGGAGGGCAATGAAAGTGCGATACTGTTAAAAGTGGCGAATGATTCATTGAAAAGCACAGACGTATAAATGTTTGAAAATGCAGAGTAGAGGCACACTTCAATATTTATGACAGTCTTTTGGCACTGAATGTAAAGAACCATTAAATGTAGTAATATTTCTTATTAACCTCTTAAGGCACCGGTGATACACATCACCGTCAAGTTTTCATATTATTATTTATAAAGTTGTGTAGAAATTTGTGATGAGATTGCTTTAAAAAGAGTATAGTTTTGAATTAAGGTGCTGTTATGCACAGAACAAATGCCGATAAGTATCAAAATAGTGTTTTGTAATTATATTTTGTTACATGATATGTATGAAAATGAGGAGCAAAAAGATGGCAACGATGGCAAGTGTGAGCTCAACGATAAGCGTGCGCTTTTAATAGCTTCTCTTTGCTATCGAGTTAATACAATTAACGATAGAAATATAAAACATTAGCGTAGGAGATGAGTAAAGATAATGCGAAAAAGTTTTATCAATGTTATTGTTGTCAAAAAATATTAAAGGTGTTCAATTTGAAGGGATGGCACATAAGAGATGAGTGATTGATTAACGCTCATTCGTGAGAAGACTAGTCATTAGCTATGTTTTTGGTGACATTTAACTTTTATGCTGTATAATGTCTTGTTTTATTGCGTGCACTACAAAATCGAAATAATATTTCTAAAAGTTTGGTGTTTAATAATAAGTTTTAATTATATTTAGACAAAATAAATATAACAAATCTGCTATAATAAAACAATACAAATGCCAGTACAGTGTGACTCTATATTTAAAACTTTGTTACAGCATTTGGTTATTCAAAGTTTGTTAAATAAGCAGAGAAAGGATTTTTATTTAAACAAATTATTGTTTTATTTGGTGCTCAAACAATCACTTTTATGTTTGTTAATATAAATTAAAAATTTAATTTTTCGTTGATTACATCGTAATTCATTTAAATAATTTATCAAAAATTTGAAGGTTATAACGAATTTGTGTTTTTTGGTCGTTATGGAAAAATAAAACTCATTTAAACACTTTTATGTGTTAATCCTATTAAAGTTTATTTTTAATAAAAAAATCCTTACTTTATTAATAAATATGCATTAATAATTCAGTGTCTCTGAGTTTGTAGTGCATGCAATAAAGACATTATACAGTATATTTAATTCATAATTTAATATCTATGACGGCTTAGATATGACTGATATCTTTCATTTTGTTATGACAAACAAGCATATAAAGCCCACTTTAAAGACTTGACTTAGTTTGCGGTATACATCGGTGGTGTTTCCGTGGTATACGTTTTGAACATTGATTATATTGGGGTTAACTTGTAATTATTTTCACGTCACAGAAGTAGATAAAAGTACTTCCAGCCAACACGGACACGACGTTATAAACTGTCGCGAATATTCGGGGCCCCAACCCTTTGTGAAGCTAATGCGGAAGGCGTTCAAGTCGTTCGGTCCGTCCGGCGGTTCGTTAGTTTGTACTTTAACATAACTTTTTGCGCGCTCGAAGTCGAATACACTGATTGAAAAACCAGGTAATACTTTAAACACAGTCAAATTTCTAGTGTTGGGCGGATCGAGTGTGGGCGAGTTGACGAAAATGGCGTGATTGGAGCGATTGTAAACCCATACGCTATTCTTATCACGACTTATGGATACACCGAAACCAATCTTGTCTCGAGTTCTTCGTACCGACTCATCGCTGTTGGAATTTGATAAGGAAAACAAAGGCTCGAGCCATAGACCGTCGCCGTGAGGCAGGTCTGCGAACACGTCGATTCCATCACTAAAAACCGGGAATAGGCGGCCAACTCTGTTACGGAGTTCCCAATACGCTAATGTGCACCACTGAGGGCCGCGATAATTGCGATTCTTAGCTATCATCGAGTCGTGGACTCCTATTCGATAAAACAAATTAATTTCAACATTAAATTATCCAATTAATAGAATATATAAAAATCGTGTTAAAATATTGCTTAAATAATGTATTACTCGTTTAATAAAATATAAACAAATATTAATTTAAAGTAATTCATGTAATACTATGTTTCATTACAATAAAAATGAGTTGCATTTAATTTGAATTCCTAAAGAATTTTAAGAATTTCTCTATTACCAGTATATGCAATATTAAATTAAGTAGAATTGATACATAAGTTTTAAATAAAGCGCTATATAATTCACATTTTATTATGGAACACCTTTTATTAAAGCACACTCATTATATGCAGTTATAACCAGAGCCCATACATTCTGGCAGAGAAAATGGCCAAAAATAGGGACAAATATAGGGAAAATGTGATTTTATGTGAAATGTAAAATATAAATGACAAAAATATGGGTTTTAGATAGAAAGACTAACTTCATTCCATATACAATTGGATATATAAATTATTGAGAATTTTCGTCTTACGACATAACGACATTTCGTTAGACATAACCAAACACTCGCTCCGTTTGTGTTTGTATTTTAATTTGGATTTTTAATAATTTTAATATAATGTTAGCACTTTGAGCCTTAATTTTGTTTAGCAAAAAATATTATTTTTATTACAATTTTTCTAACATTATTACATTATCTCTTTAACAATAGTTTATTATTTGCTTAATAAAGATGAACATATAGACATAAATATGGCCAACTTGTCCAACTTAAAGGACATCCTTGGCAGCAAAAAAAGGCACCAAATGGTACAAAATGGGTACTATTTCGGAGGACACTTGTCTCTACTCTCGGGAAGGGGAGTATGAAACAGGAATTATATAATGTTGAAAATTCTCCATGAAAAATGTTTATTTCTCATTTAAAATATTTTTGTTTACACATTTTATTTTGTTTTATAATCACATTTAAAATGTTTGCTCAAATGAATATATTCCAAATTTTTAGAGGTATTAAAATGTGTGAAATGTTAATCTAAAAGCAAATACATACACAAATGTAATCTAATTAATCTTTACTAAGAATAATAATTATTCTTAGAAAAGATTAATTAGTTTGACCAAATTTAGACTAAATTTACTTTATAAGCCAATTATTGTAAATATAAAATTCCACTTCATTTTGCCTTAAAAATGGGGAAAACTTAATTTAAACATAAATTACAGTAAAAATGGAAAATGGTTTAGAGTGAATAACCTAAACCAGGGTTGAGCATACCCTGGATGGCTGGGAGGGTCAGTGTAACAGGTAAGCCAAAAATCTAGGGGAACCAAAACTTATGGATTTGAGACAATTTTTCGAAATTTTTTTAAATTTATATTTTACATAAAGTTAAAATCGCGTTAATTTCTTGTTAAACGTATTAATTTCATTAAGGCATGTAAATATCATTCAAGGATTAGGTATATTTTTAAAGTTTGACATGTTTTTACAGTATTTTTCTGCGAATTTATTTTTAATTTTTTGTCTCAAATCCTCGGTATATGCACTTCGAATATTTTTGAAAATCCTAGTGAGTTATATCCCTTAGCCATACCCTCCCCGCTCACCACTGCTAAAGTCCGTGGTCTGGTTATAACAAGTGAATATCGTTTGTAGAAAAATCGATATCAATTTTCGGTATATACAGAATATACTTATAAATCTTCTGTAATGTATATTTAATTTCGGCGGCAAATTATTTTTCAAAATTAAATTTATGAAATTAAAAAATAGAATTTATTATAAGTGAATATTCATGAAAATATGAAATGTTCCGCAACAACAAAACTAAAATCTTTATTAGAATCTAAGCTTTTCTATTATTGACTATGAATTGCGTCGCCTTTTAGTCGCATTATTTTTTTTTGTTGAGTACAGTTGGGAAAGTCGTGTCGTTTTTTTGTTGTGCAATGTGTGCACGTTATGAGGTCAGACATAGAGAGAGATATAATTCTTAAGACATACAAGCACTTAATGCACGATTGCACGGCACCAACAGAGGGTCGCCGCCGAGTCGGATGGCGAGAACTGCTTTGCTATGGATGGCGAAGCAGTTACTGACGCCAACCAATTCACCACCACTTTAGTGCATAACTTTATCTCAAAATTTTGTTTCAGTTTACTTTTTATTTCTTACGCGTCTCTCTCTTTCTGTTTACGAATATAACTGCAGTGCAATCACTGTCGTGGTGTATATGACAACTAAGCTCACAAACTTATCCCATTTGACTATTAAATTACTATATTAATTATCTTATAGAAAATTTCTAAATGACTTATATATTCATTGCTTTATTTAGGAAATTATGATTATATTTGCTTTTTACTGAAAATTTAAGGTAAAAACGTAATAAAAACTTTAAATTTCAATTAAAAATGCAAATTTTAAAATTTTTTGTTAATTTCAATTTGTAAAATAAATTATTAAAAAGCATTAAAGTACAAATCAATTAAATTCTGGAAGAATGCGCACAAAAATTAAATAACAGTTTGCTTAGTAATGTTCAGAAGATAGCTTTTGTCTCTCATAAAAATCACTCAAAAACACTGTTAATTATATAAATCGTTAAAATTAATTTTAAAAATTAACAAATTATCGAAAAGAATCAAAACTTATTTCTAATAATTAAAAACTATCGCAGAAATTTGTTTAAAAAAATTTTTTTAACTCAAAAAATGTATCATTAATTAATTTATCATAACAATTATTAATTTTCAGCAAATAAATTTTAAATGACTATTTGCTGATTATTTCAAACAATTTGTGATTGTTTATGCCTCTATTTTGCTTCTAATTCATAACAATAATTGAGCCGTTGATTCCTAAATAATCAAAACTAAAAAACGTAAACACATTTTGGTAAAAACTGAATCTTTAAATACAAGCTTAAAATTCGTTAAATTGAATACAAAGTTTAAATCAACAATAAAAATATCAATTTTTAAAAGGTTATTTGTAAAAATATACTTTTCTTAATATTTAATAGCTAATGAATGCATTTAGCAAACAAAAAAATATTTCAAATGCAATACTTTGTTCGGTGTGTTTGTAAATTAATATTTATTTTAATATTATAAATTTTATATTTTAAAGATATTTTTAAATATTTATATAATAACTCAAAAAACGAGTTATGGTCGTAACAAAATACACTGGACTTTAAATAGTGGTGACAACTTTGAATCTAAACTTTGCACACTTTGAATACAGACGGGAGGGAGAGGGGAAGGGGAGAGGAAGAGATTGAATGTCTTTATGTCGTTAACCTTTAATCTCAACTTAAAATTTTAATTCTTTTAACTTTTTGTTTACTTAATACACCGCTTCGAGCCGATTACACATTCAATTTCTGACCTTATCGCGGGTCTTCTCGTTTATGCAGAAATTATTTAAAACTGATAATTTACATTATTTAAATAGAAAAATTGCAAAAATCTATAAAAACAAAAGAATCTTAATACAGGAGATGGGATCGATACCCATAGAACAATGCATAGTTTAACTTTCACCCAATCCTTCGCTTTACCCTTCACGACAATTTTTTATTTAAAATTTTTTCTTTTTTTTGGTCAAACCTACTAAATTATAAGAACTGCATCTCAATGTGCGCCTCCGCTCCTAATTATCAATTAATGACGAATTTCGCAATTAAAAATAAATAAAATAGAAAATATGGATGAATACCAGTTAAATGACTGTGGAATCCGCATTGAACTGAACCGCCCGTTTCGGTAGACATATGTGATGATATCTCTTCTTGACAATTGTTTCGGTTAATTACAACTGATGGAGGAAGTGGATCACCAAATATAGACGAATAAGCGGGCGGAAAGATATCTACATTTGAAATAATAATTAACATTATTTTCAATTTTTATCAAATTATAGTAAACTGTTGTTTTTATAAACCATGATTTCTATGGATTTTAAATTTCGCAAAAATTATAGCAAATTACAAAAAAACATTAATTTGTGTCTTATAAATAAATATTACAGAAATAATTATCTTATTATGGTCGTGAAAATAAAACTTTCATTAAAGAAAATAGTAATTTGTAAAAATTTTTAAAATTTAAAAAAAACTTATTGAAAAGATATTTTGAAAAATTAATTAATTAGTTAATTGTATTAATCAATTAACTAGAATTCAAATAGTGCTTTTATAACCTTAAGACAAACTAAAATTACAATTAATAAATTAAATTTTAAAATTTTAAAATTGAAATATTTTTTTGTAAAATTGTTTTTAATGAAACAAATTTATATAAAATAATTTACTGAAAATTCAATTCTCATTTATAGTTATTATTCTATTTTGCCCAAAGTATAATTAATAATTAATTAATAATTTGGGTTTTCAGCGTGTAAAAAATTAATTCGGTCAAAAGAATAAAATCAATTAAATAGTAAATAAATTTTTATTATAATGTTCTCTAAATATCTTCATTAAAAGACAATCATTTCTATTGACAGAATTTGAATTTAAATCTAAATCTGAATCGATTTGATTCTTAATTATTTACGAAAAGAGTGCTTCAATTATTCGCTTTTTGTAATTATCAAAAGTTTATTCTTTTATTTATGTGCATTTTATTTATCATATCTTAAATATAAATAACAATTATGTTAATCAGTATTAAATTAAACTCGATGTTGACTAATGTATACGCAGTTTATATTAAACTGAAAATAAAAAATAATAGAATTTTGATTAATGTTTTTAATGAATAATACCAATACTGTGTATAACGACAAATAAAAATATAAAAAATGAACGCAAGAGACCGGCAAACAAAAAAAATATGAACACTAAGGCAATCGAGCGAATCATTTATGCTTATACAGTATTTATATATTTATTCATATCGAGTCCATAGCCACGATAATTACGAGGCTGGCGTCTTGCATGGAGATAAGAGCTAAACTACACTTATCCCACTCTGGCGCCGCCAAATTGCAGGTCCTATCTCTGTTGTGTTTTAGTTGAATCGCGTAAGCCGTAAGCCGGAGGACATGAACATAGCATAGCAGAGTCAACGCTAGAGTAAAGCCTTACAGTCAACCCAATTGCTAGCTCTCAAAACGTATATTATATTTCCCCTCACATACAAACACACACATACAACTGCACACGTTTAACCAGGTTTTAAAGCTTGTGAAAGGCGACAAACTGGCGTCGGGTATACTCT
This sequence comes from Microtritia minima, assembly GCA_034699355.1. Lineage (NCBI taxonomy): Eukaryota > Metazoa > Arthropoda > Arachnida > Sarcoptiformes > Euphthiracaridae > Microtritia > Microtritia minima. The sequence continues at coordinate 10,001 of JAQIYA010000678.1, forward strand.
ACGCCTAAATATACAATATATTAAGCATACATGTATGCGCGTGTAGTGCAGACTATTTCATTTATAAGGTAACTTTATATACGGCTCGATACGACTCCATAGAAGTACGGTTCGTCTGTTTTAGAGCTAACCATGCGCTCCAATTCGAGTGATTTGGATGCGTGTGTGGACACACACATCGAGTTCAATGTGAACTCAATAACAATCAAAATAAAGGTAATAATAATTATCCGGTAAACGCCAGTCAGACAACTCTCATCAACAACTAGTATAACACTTAATCGAGATTATATGAGAATAATAATGAGCAGTAATGAGAGAGACACACAAATAACGGCAATAGAGGCAGATGTTTGAGGCAAATGATGAATAAGCAAACAATTGAGCCAAAAACAGATGACGCCGAGAGAGACGCCAATTCGGGCGACGCCAACAGGCGATGCATGCGATGCATCGGAGACGACCGATAATGACATGACAAACAATTTATTTATCGCTATACACACATGTATAGCGATGTATACACATCTGAATAGGCTGTCAACTCGTTTAAACTCATTTAATGGCACACTCTTTGCGATGTTTAGACGCAAACATGAAAACATACCTGTTTTGCAGATCTGACTCCAGTGATAGGGATTAATGCAGACTTGAATGGAGTCAGCGGTGGTTCGACACCAGGCGAGAGGTTTCATGTCTGCCGAGTGTTTGAGGTGAGGCCAGCGCCACATCTGACAGAAGAGCAAATGCGGCGCAATGGCCAGCACTGAGGCCCGATTAGACGCGCTTCGAGCGCACGCGTCCGTCCGCACACTAATCGCATCGCTCGACACGAGCACACAGTCGGACACTTGTCCGCCTTTGCTGTCGATGGCGCTCACCAGCGATTGCAGTTCACGTGAGTTCAGTTTGTTCAGCATCTGATGGGCGAGCGCTTCCAGTTTGGCCGACACAGCATCGGTCGCTTCGGTGGTCACTTCCAGCGGTCTTCGGGGTTCTTCATCACCAACAATACCAGTGGTTCGCGAAATTTTCTTTTTCAATAAACGCTTAACTAATGCTCTCTTCTTAGAGCAAAACATTAATCGTCGACATTTGATAAGACATCACAATTACCATCACTCGCATCAAACGCTATCTTTCAGCCACTATTGAGTCAATCAATTTCCATGTCTTCTCGCGTTTCTCCCAATTAACCACTTATTCACTGTTGATCACTATTTAGTTACATACTTCTCGCGTCTCGCTCTCCGCCAACACAAGCAATACGTTTGTGACATTCACTTGTGTGGCGACTTCAACGACGACTTCAGTGCGACGCCAGACGTGCAGATAAGAGTGCAGCACATTGTCTGCTATCCATAAACAACTTTGCATTCAATAATCATATGACGCAACGATTGCGGCTATTATTCAAATCGATCGAAACAGTTGTGAGTTGAATGAGTTGTTTGAGCTCTTCAGTGACAACAATCGCGCGTCGATCGCACACCAAACGAGAACATCAAACAACTGCACACTTCGAGACAGTGAAGGGATGCCTGCCTTTGCCTGCCTTTGCGTGCACTCAATACATGACTGACGAGAGAGAGAGACGCGACTCAACCGACCGCTACCACTGCAGCACTGCATACAACATGCATACACCACTACACACAACACCCCCCTCTATATATCGCTGTCTTCTCTCTTGCTTTTCAGTTTTTAAAATGCTGTTTTAGATTTTAGTTTTTCGTACGCTATCTTATCGTATGGTCAACACTGGTATCTCATTAGCAGCACATTTAATTGCGAAATTTATTTTCTACTCTAAATCAAAATATTTAATTTTATAATATATTTATAATAATATTTTTGTTTATTTAATAAAAATTGATTAAAAAACTACGCCTAAAAAGAAACAATAGTTTCGACACGAAGCAGGTATTCGTGAAATAAGACAAAACCAAATAATAAGCACAAAATTGCAAACTTGAAGGATGTGTGCGTTTCAATGTACGCCACACAAACAGAAACGGCGGACGAGTCTAATGTGGGTTTGGGTGAGACGTCTGATCGGACGGCCGAACAGCTCAAACGGTTTCAAGTTTGAGCTAAACTGTTTCGGTTTAGCAAAAATTAATGTGCAAAATGTTGGCTATTAGTGTGAAGAGAGAGATGAATAAGTGTGTGTCGTTAGCGACAAATTAGACTCGAAAGATAATGAAGAGAAAGAAGAGTTTCTTAATATGATTTCACAATTCAAGGCCGGGTTTATAACTTTAAAAGATGCAAAAAGTTTGAAACAAATCCATAGTAAAGCACACGAACGGCGAGAGAAGTAAGAAGTGTTATCAATCCGTACGCGTGTACTCTTACCTAAGTTTACATAAAACATGAAGCGATTATAAAACGATATCAAAACGGAACCAACACTTCATTATCGGCTAAAACTGATTTGTTAAGTGTTTCTCATTTCACACAAAAAAAGTTATACACTTTTGACAAAAAACGTATAACTGGTCTAAACTCGTATGACTGCTAACGTCTAACGATACTAACACTGTCTAACACTGTAGGCATTGATTATATAAGAGTATAAAAACTAGATTTCATAAGCGGAACGAAAATAATAGAAAAGACAGACACAGACGGAATTAAGGGAACGGCAAACCATAAAAGTAACCGCTTTTATACGTCCAATACAATGCTTATGATATGATAATACAAAATTTCGGTTACAAAGCAATCACATAATAATCACTTCGGCGACGAATTGACGTGAAGGCAAAGAATGGGCAGCAGAAGTCACGTGCGAGTCTAGACGTAACGGCGCTGTAATTGTATTGACAGTACGACATCAAATCAAACTGCACTCCCGTTGCCTCACAATCACTAGCTCTCCAAGCAATCAATAGCTAATCAATCGCTAATTAGCGGCTAACGGTATCTCTCTATCAACTCGTCTGCGCTAATATGCGGTCAACTGCTATACTGTGTGCGTATAAAGTGGTTATTTTTGCTCGCCTTTTGAACAAACAAAATGATAAGTTAGTTGGCATCGCATCAAAATAATTAGTGCACTCATTGTGAGCTTTGCATTGCATTGTGAGTCTTAATTATGAGCAGAAAAAACAAAAGCAATGCACTCAACAATTGGTGCACAAAAAATGCTATTCTTCTACTTATTTCGCAATTATAGTTATTATTGCAGTAATAGTAGACTCGACAGCAAATATTTGCAGTTAAGAAGCAAATCATGAATTTTGCATTTCATTAATTGCATACATTCCGCACATTCTCTCTCTTCTTAAGCTGTACTTAATTTTGACAAAACAATGCGAAACAAGATTTCGGATTAGTTTGTCATTGAATCATAAAACTTACCAAAAGTTTGCAATCCATTCAAAGTGTGGCATTCGTGGCGTCACTCAGTGTCGGCCAACCAAACGATTGGCTTATAATGTTGTAATTGATTACATAATTGTTTCAGACATTACTTGCATAACAAACAATTGTCACTTGAATTTTGTTGATATCAATCGAAACCGATTTCACGTGATGTGCATCTCGTGTCCAATGCTGTCAACACTGAGCCGAAGCGATGATACGAGCGAAAAGTGATGCACTTATGATTCAATTTGTGATTAACGTATCCTAATTTATATTTAACTAACTATTTAAAAGTAGCGTAAAAATTATATACTGTATAAACATATATAGAAATTGTTAACTGAAAGTACAAGATTATGGAGTATACAATGGAAACGGTGGAGCAGTTGATATACGAGTTGTACCACAATGGCAGTGGTAGTGGTGGTGGCAGTGGTGGCAATAATAGTCAGTCCGAGGCCAACCAAATGCTAACGTTGGCCCAGTTGTCGCCCAACGCCTGGCACTTCGTCTGGACGTTCCTCACCTCCAATAAGCCCCTCGAAGTGCAATACTTCGGTGCGAGCACTCTATACATCAAAATCGCTAAGTATTGGCACGAATTGGACGCCGACAGGCAGTCGTCGCTGAAGACGCAATTACTGCAGACCCTTATCTCTTACCTGTCGGTCGACAGTCCGCGAATCGTCGAAACGCGAATTTGCGTGGCTTTGGCTTCATATGTGATTCACAGCATTTGCAGCATTTGGGAGAACGCTATCGAAGATTTGGCCAACACTTTACAGCCCTCGAAATTAAGTCATTTACCAATGAATAGAGTTTTACAAGTATTAATCGATATCTTGCATATAATACCAGAAGAGTTTCAAACCACTAATTTTACCCAAAACCAGCGTATAGTAACCAGAAGTGCATTACTTAAGTCAGTCGATCAAATATTTTCCATCGTTTATGCCATACTATCCGAACATCAAGCGTCTGACGAACTCAAACAATCGGCTATTAAGTGCTTCGCTAATTGGTCTGAAAAGACTGGTCCTCTCATAATGTCGGACAAACACGAAGAACTAATAATTTTAACGTTGCACGCCATTTGTAATGAAAACCTATGTCAAGCATCGGTTGAGGCGATAACCAGTATTTATTCTCACCCAGAAATGCATAAACAGCCAAATTCTGTGCTCAAGTTAATCGACAAAATGGTTTGTCTTGAGTCGGTTTTGAACAAAGCCATTCAAGAGGCTAACATCGATATGTGCAATAGTATCTACACTTTGTTCATTCAAATCGCTGAAACGCATTCGCGACTCATTCTCGACACTTTGATTGATAAACCCGAACAGAGAGAAAGCATTCTTAAGTTGATTACTGTTATACTGCAGTGCAGCTCAACGCCTGGTTATTATCCGATCGATGAAACCTGTAGTGAACAAGCTTTTAATTTTTGGTATACACTTCAAGACGACATTATAGCTTCTGATGAGACCAGAGTCGAAACTTATTTATCTTTGTTTAATCCGCTCTTTCAGTCATTAATTGACGCTTTTTTAATTAAAGTTCAATTTCCTGCTGACGACGTCTACGAGAACGAGTGGAGCAGTTATGACAAAGAAAGTTTTCGATGTTATCGACAAGACATCGGAGATTCGTTTATGTACTGCTATAACATTCTGCGCGTAACTATGCTTTCGAATTTGATAAGTCATTTCACTTTGGCTGGCAATCAACTCACCGCTCGAATCAATTCGGCTCAGTATAAGTCATGGCAATATCTGGAAGCTGTTATATACACTTTCGGCTCGATTGCAGAAAATGTCGAAATCGACGAATTAGTGTATTTGCCTCAAATATTTAACTCATTGCCTAACATCCCGTTCTCACACGTCACGTCTCCCCGATTGTTGGCCACCACTATGGACACACTCGCCGCATATGCCGAATGGATTTCAAACCATTCAAATTTCTTACCTAATGTGATATCATTGCTTTTGTTAGGTCTTAAATCTCAACAATGCGTTACTATATCAGCGACTATGGCTTTAAAGGATATTACGAGAGAATGTCAGTTAATTATCAAACCATACGCTGAACAAATTTTATCCATATGTGAAGATTCGCTGCGACCGGAGTCTCATTTAAAAACGAGGGAAAGATCAAGATTAATGTGTACCGTAGGCATTGTTTTATCTGTAATGCCGTTCGACACTATAATGACATTCGTTAATAGATTAATAACTCCTATTTTGACTGATATGCATAATGTTATTAACCAAAATTCTTCCGCTGATACAGTCAAATGTTACATATCGTCGCAGTTGAGTATGTTAGCCATGCTCTTCTCTACTCTGGATATTAATTTGAGAAGAGTAGATATTGAAGATGGCGATCAATTAGTTTTAACTAATTTAACACAACAGTCTAATAACTCTGTTCAGTCATTGCAACCAATTTATTTAATTCTTCAAAAGGTATTTAGTGATTGAAAATTATTTTGATTTATTTTATTAATTCTATTTTATTGTAATTAAGTTTTAGTAGTAATAAACTATAGCTATATAATATTTTAATGATGTAATTATTATTTTAACAGGCGATACCTTTAATGGCAAATATTGCATATAAATGGCCGAACGATGAACTTATTACAGAATCTCTCTGTGATTGTATTAAAAAGTCTATAACAACACTTTTGGATGATATCAAGCCTTTGGTCGGAGATATTTTGCAGCTATTTCTTTATTTGTATTCTCAAATGCCTCACATAACCATTTTGGATATATCTAAGCAATTCATTGTACTCTTTGGTAAAGATGCCGAATTAGAGCCGTCTTTAGTGAATTATTACGTGGAAATCTGTAAACATACGATGAATGTCTGCCAACAAAATTTACGCCAACAAACAGCACTGATTGAAATGTTTTACTCTATGTCAACGCATATATTAAAGAAAGTGCCCACATTTTATCGCTATCATATGCTAGATATTGAAACACTATATCGATGCGCGTTATCTTCAATAATATTGCCCGAAAAGCCAACCGTTCGCTTCTGCTCCACATTCATAAGTGAGTTCATTAATCAAAGCCGAGAAAACGAAGCCATGTTTAAGGTGGTGAACGATCAGCTCGAAAATCTTGCCGAACAGGTGTTTTTCGTAATTGGAGGCACTTGTGATTCTCCACGTTCGGTAGTCGAACATATGGCCGATATTATAATGTCTTTAAACCAAAAATATTTCGATAGTTTATGTCGCTGTATGAACGCATTCGTTCAAAAGGATGGCTTTCCGACCACTCATATTAATCGACAACAAAAAGAGCATTTTGTTCGACTAATGCTTAAAGAAAGAAAGAATAAGCGAAAACTAAAAGAAACATTAAACGAGTTGAGCTTAACGTGTAGAGGTTTAATTGGAACCGAATATGCCAATCAGATGATTAAACTACCGTTTTAAATGAATTACTATTTATTTTTAATTCTTATATTTTTCATATTTGTTTATATCTGAATGATTTAGATTTTAGTTATTCTAGTAGTTTCGAAGATTACGAAGATGTCTGTTATGTTTGATTTAATTTAATTATTATTATAATTAAATTTTTAAAAATAGTCATTTAAGCTATTAATGGTATATATTTAACAAACATGACGTATATAATGCATTTATTTTTTTGAAAACAATATTTATATTTGAAAATACTTTTTAAAATAAATGTTTATAATGTCAAGGATTAACCAAAAATTATATATAAATTATATATACCGGTATTTAAGTTACTCATAAATATAACTTATGAAAGTTAATTTTCTAAGCTTAAAATAAGTTATATATTGAATATAAACTTGTAATTTGATAAAAATAAACTATTTTATTCATATTAAATTTATTTGTAACTTAATAATTTTCAAGTGAAGTCCAAAGTTAGTAAAATAAAAAATTCCTAAAATTTTCTGTTAAATTTTGTAAATAAATGTAAACTTAACTATTCAACAAAATTAGATATTATTAAATTAATTTCAATTAAATTATTAAATTTTTATTTTAGTGTTGCGTCTAGTTTTATGTTCCTTAAGTGAAGTAATAAAATAATAATGAATAATAATTATTTTTGTTTTTATTTAAAGCAAAAAGTAATACAGATAAAACTGCTATAAATTATCTGCCAATATATTTTTGAAATGTAACTCTTATTTTGCAGATAATATAGATTTGAATTCATTCAAATCAAGTGCAAGACTTTTACTTTATTTTTTGCATTATAATTGTTTTTGATTTATAGCCACTTATAAAATTATTATTTTTATGAAGCAATCAAAGTTCAACGTTCATTCAACATGTATACAACATTTACATTTTATTTTAATAATTTACGATTGGACTTAAGCCATGTCAGACCCTCGAAAATTCCGTCACCAGTTGTGGCACACGTCGGCTGTAC